>PNEQ01085851.1:6750-49895 GCA_003012365.1 Medauroidea extradentata | reverse complement strand
GCTGGAAGGGAAACATTTTTCTGCCCCCCCCCCCCCTTACTTTAGGGCTATGTTCCCAGTTCATAGTGTTTTAGTGATAGTTAATTTTTGTGCGTAAACAAAATCAGATACAAAAATTCTGTTTGGCAGTTTTGTTCAATATATTTTTTACCATTTTGACAAATTTGCTGACGGCACAAAACACGATGGTTTGAATCAACTATATAAATAACGAAAAACTGGTTTATTAGTAGAAACCGTGTAATGAGCCTTGAAAATATTTGCTATCATGACGAAAATCATCTTAAACATATCTGCCGAACAAAACTGGTATGTCTGCTTTCACTTAGCATTAACATACAATCACCGCAAAGCTGTATAAACATGGAAGCTTGGCCTTAAGGGGAAGTGTTAGACCATGTTATTGATAAAGCACGTATTTTCAGTTTTTGAGCCATAACATTTATTCAAATTGTATTATCAAAATTTTCTCTTCAACAAAGCATAGGATATATTTTTGGTAAACTGCTTGAAATAAGTTATAATGGAATCTTTCATAAGTTTGTCGTACAGAAACCATTACAGGGGAATTATAAGTTAACATTCAAAAAATCTCTTGCAATGAATGAATCTGGATGAGAAATAAATTTTATTTCCCGTGATTTGTAGAAGAGAACATTTTAATAATACAAATTGAATAAATGTCATGGCTCAAAAACTGAAAATATAATAAAATAGTCAAACACTAACCTTTAAGCCACTTGCAGACATACACATTATAACTGTTTTTCGAGGCTTTCTTCGATTCGCTTCTTCCTAAATGCTTGTATTACACTAGGCAAAATGGGCGCTACATTCATGCAAGTTGCTGGCACATCCTGTACGAAATTGGACGTTAGTTTTCTTCTAGCAAGGTAATGCTAGTTGCATGAAATTAGTGATCATATTGGTCTCGCTATGCTTGTCTTGTGACATATCCATGATAGAGGCGGGGTGTAAATTCCCGGTTTTGATAAACCACTCTTATCGTATGTGCAGTTTATCAAAATGTTTTCAAAATTAATGCATTTAATTTCGCAAGATTGATTTTACGTAAGTAAGCAAAAGTAATATATTTTGAATTTTATAACAGCATGGCTGTTTCTAGCCTATAAGTGCAATATTAACTCATTCTGACAAAATAAAATTAATTAAAATTTCGGTGTAGAATATGTATACACATAATAAACAGCTCAATAAAAAATGCTTAAAAAATATAAGAAGACCTAGATTAAATGATAAATGACAGAAGAAAATTCAGAAACATGTTATGAACACAATATATGAAGTAAAAGAAAGGAATAAAACAGGGGAAATATTGACAGAGCAATGGAAACAGTAATGCAGTCCAGGAATGAAAAGGTTTTGGGAGGAAAAAATCGAAGTATACAAGGAAAAATATGTAATAATTAGGTAACATTCAAATTCAACCACTGTTTTTGTAGGCAAACCATTAATAATATAGTATTTTATGTAAGTTGCTGGGCTTTACTTCTCGTTGATAGGGAGCTGCACACAGCTCTACACAAGGAATGGAAAGAAAGGAATCAACCATGACATTTTTTACATAGCCACTTCATCATTCACCTGGAGAGATTACGGTTAGCAGTAGGAATCCTAAACCACGTTGCACAATGCCAGCAATCAAACTTTGGTCCTCTCTTACGCGAGTCAAACCGGTTACCATCAAAGCGTTTCTCTCTGTTTTAGCTGCAGGTGTGTGTGTGTGTGAACTCATTTTAAAGAGATTTGTGAGGTGTTCTTGCGCTAATTAAACGTGCAAGATTTCTTTATCTGAAACCAGCTTAACCGTGTGTACAGCGCGCGCCATCTTAGTTGGCGGATAGCGGGTGGTCTCCTGCACCTAATATATCATTGTTTCTAAAGCCCACCGCACATGGCGCGATATTCCTTACAATATTGTATACTAGGAGTCGTACTCGCTCGGCTACTAGCTTCACTACTCAAAATCTTGCCTGTTACTAGCAGCCCTGCGAGCTCAGGTTCTGGATTCACCTATCTTCCGGCGTCCGATTTTTGTTGCGAGCTGCACTACAAATTTAAGCAGCGGCCAATCAGAATTCATAACAACAACACTAAAATTTTGTCGCGCGCGTGTATTGAGAAACATAAACATGTAGAGTAAGAAATTTACGAAAGAGCAATCACGAGTATGCTTATAGAGAAGAGCCGTTATTTGTATGTGCTGAAGAGGGTTAATAATCACAGTCGAAATCTTTACGTGACTTTGTCAAACTCATTATTTTGAAATTTCTCTGAACACGACTATTTAAGTAGCCAGTATCGTGTTTCACTGTGTGTTTGTGGCATGGCCTGCTGTTCGAATGTCGACCTATTCCCAGCAGCTGTTACGCGCCAACTAATATGGCACGCTCAGTAAAATACAAGCCGGGAGGTTGCGATATGTACCGTTTTCTAACGAAACACGTACCGCAAACAGTTCGCGGAGCGTGTTTCATTGTTTCTGCAGAGCCGTGGGGTTAACGAAGCTCTATGACGTCAATATTTAAGGAAGCTAACGTACATAAAAGTGGTGCTGCTATTTAGCTAATGGTTGTTGAAAATGTGATTTCTCATTATGGTTTCTGTCTCTTTGCTACTATTTTTCGTCTCTTGAAGACTTCCGTGGTAATAAAATACATAATTTTTACGTATATAACTTACTGAAGGTTAGGTTAAAAAAATTTTTTTATAGTGTTGGCCACTTAGAGTAAATATAGGGTAGAGGGAGTATCCTGTATACAGCTGCATACGAAATAGTGTGTTCAACATGTGTCACGTGACTTTAGTGAAATATGCGCGAGAAATTTGAAATAACATTGAGAGGCAAGATAATAATTGCTTAATAATCACAACTATGTTGGGCTATTTCGGTACCTTATGAATATATGAACTAAGGAGAGCATACTACCATATTACCGCATAGTATAATTGCGTTGAAATTTCAGAACGACAAATTTAAATGATGTTTGCCACGTTACTGTTTTCCTTAACCCAGCTGTTTTTTGTAAAAAGTAAATATTAGCTACATACGTACTATAAGGTTTTGAATCGAGATCTAGGTGACACCATATGACTAAATATTTATTCTGGAAGGTACGCCATGAGTTTTAAACAACACGACTGCATTTTTTCGACGATAAACATAAATAAACGACCCCGAACTCTCAAGACCATGTTAGACACACATTTGTGACGCCATGTTCCCTCTACTATATATTACCTTTATGGTTGGCCACATCAACTGTTACTCCTCATAATGATTCCCGTCACATTACTACGATTATTGAGCTCGTTGAGAATTTGATTATAATAAGGAACATGGATTTACAAGGGTACAGATTTTTCGCTAAGAAAATATAGATTTAGCAATGAAAGACAATGCGAGCATGTTATTTCATCATTTTATTAATTAAAGGCTATGCTGTTATCAATCCTGGCACTATAAAGTATACAAGAAGCGGATTTTAAATACCTTACAACTGCCGTTACATTTGCAATGTGAATATATCTAGTGTCGTGTTACAATATAACATTATGTTTATATTCACACGTCTGAAATATTGATCTTGTACACCCCTGCGTCATCAGTTAACTACAACAACATCAACAGACTATGTAGTTCTGCTGTCGGCCACTAGGTGTCATTCGATACGTAAATGATTCGACTTCGATTCATCGTAGCCTCCATATCCTAAACGGATAATTTAACGTACTTATTTATGCTTGGGGAGTGTTAAAAGTGCGGAGCTAGGCTTTCAGTAATAATTTTTTTAATTATTCTGATTCAAACAACGTAATTGTTCCAGAAAAATCAAATGAAATTTTTTATTAAGTAATTATTTTCAGCTAACGTATTTTGTATCACCGGCCATTTTCCCCGTGGAGGTTACCGCAATGTAGAAGCGGTGTCCACAATATGCGACGTGCATACATACTCAAGATTTGCGTTCTCTACCGCTGCAACGTCATCAAACTCCGAAAATTGGAGTGCGGTAACGAACTACGAGGCTATAATACTCAGCCCAGCTCCGAATGCGTTGAAATCAGAGAAAATAGATTCTCGACGAAAGGAAACTTGCGATGTGTAATGTTCGTACTCAGGCCGCTGGACACTATGGAAAAATATATGCAGCACAGAATATGCCCCTGCGTGGCATCTGGTTGCGTTGTAGTCGAATCAAGTACGGGTGTACAGAAGTGCGAAAAGTCACTTGATGGTACAAAATGGTTATTCAAAAATAGTTAATTATATTTTAAGTGTGGTGAAGTTTCAGTATACGTCGAACGGCTAAATTTGGTTCGTCAGAAAATATTTGTATTCTTGATAACACACCCTTAACATTCCAACTCATATAAATGCGACACTGTTTGAAATTTTCGGTGGAATTTCTTTTTACAGCTGCTTCACTGAAATAACCCGTTTATTTCGTATGCCACTAGTGATTTTTGCGTAGTCACACATAGGCAGGATCTCAATTCGTGCGATTCGTACTAATTAAATTAATGTTCCTTTAGAAATTGGTGCATACATAGTCTTCACAACTGTCAAATGATGGAATTCTTAGTGAGACAAGCTATAGTTGCTTGTTTTAATATCGATATTATGTAGTAATGTCTATTTTAAAATATTTTTGTAAATGTGGCAGCGTTTAGTTACAAAATATATTTGTGATGAATTTAAGAGGTCATAAGAGTTATATGTTCATTTTACATTTGATTTGTAATCATTCTTGAAAGGTAACCTACAATTCCCTTGTAATTATTCTGCATGACAAATTAATATAAGATTTCCTTATTATTTGTGTTGTCAAGAATATTTCCTATACTTTGTCAAAAGAAAAATGTTGACAGATACAATTAGAATAAATGTTATGGCTCGAAAAGTTAAAATACACAAACGTTATCTAACGCTCCCCCCTAACGTTTCAAGGTCATCTGCTCTACCTTTGCTCTGAGACTACTCTAAGTTACTTCACTCTACGTTCTGGAACACAAACCTGAAGTGCAAGGGTAGACTTGTTTTGCTAGACGAGCACCTGGGCTGAGATGTGTCGGTATAAACTACAAGTAGATAGATGTAATAGCTGTCCATCTGTCGAGGAAGGAGGTTAGAGGTTCGAGCGCCGACACTCGTCTCTCACTAATTGGTTGTCAACGAGGTGGCTTACACGCGCTTGGTAATCCATAAATTAAGCTATCCTGTACTTCTTCCACAACATTTCATCGCGTGTGCCGGCCTGTATCTTTATTGCCCTAGGAATGTCGTTCTCGTGTCTTCAGAATAATTCATCTGACCAGTTATTTAATAGGGAAGGTTCGATGAATTCACATGAAGCACGAACGGTTGTTGGGTTGTTTAATTCATGTACTCAACGTCTTTAGGATATCTTTATGTGTTAAAACTATACTTCTACGATTTTTAAATTCAACATTTTTTAAACATACTTTTCTTCGGCCTCCTAAAAATGTCTAAAAATTGTGTTTTTAAATAATGGTTTACAAAATTTATATTTTCAAGACAGAAATATAGATGCACATATTTTGCTTAACACTATAATATATAGTGTTGAGATGTCCATTGTGAAAAAACAGTGTGAGAATTAAGTGCACCACGCATAAAATTAGTTGTCTCAACAGGATTTGCTTGCATACGAAGTACATAATTTCCTTTCTCTCTTTTTCTTTCTGAATCTTCTGACGAATAAACTAATTTAACTATTAAAAATTAATGAAATAAAGCTAAATTGAAATATATGAAGGATAACAACAATTTTAGCCACTTTCCGCGTATATTGCCACTTTTATGTTTCTAAGTATTCAACACAGTGTCTCACGGCTTGAGAGCAAACACTAAATATACCTGACTATTTGATTCACTTGTTTTGGGAACGTCAAGGGTTCGCTTCCCGGAGGGCCGGTAATTTTATAGTGATTTTAAAATTATTATTTGAAGAAACATAGTTTTCATACTGTATAATCCCTGCATTATTTTATCATATATATCATAATCTGTATTTTTATAGCATTAAACCTCATAGGTTTTTTAATTTTTGTTCTCAACAGATCACCAATGTTGTAACGAAAGAACGCGAGAAATAAATAACTTTTTTTGCGAACAGACAGTGCTATGCAATAACTTGCAACATACCTACAGAACTGTGCATTGTATGACTGCTGATAATGTTGAATTCTTACGGAGCATGCCGTTAAACAAGTTGTGAGTTTTCCTGCACCAATGTGAAACTGAACCACATAACGAGGCCTTAAATATCACTACTTGCTCTTTGCACCTACGTGAAGTAGCACAGTGTGGTGTAGGACAAGGAAACAAAGTCGCTTGCACTTGCAGTTGCTCACTGTGTTCTATAGTTACTACACTTCTGTAACATACAAATAACAGTCCTGTTTGGTTGTCTGTGCCATCTGGACTGTTCCTAAAACCATATATATTGAAGAAGCAAAGAGAATATTTATTTTCTTACAGAACATAATGTTATATCTAGAAACAGTTTATCGTAGAAACTTGTTAGTTTGCAGCAATCTCAGCTAACCCTGAGACACAAAAGATTCGATTTTCAGCGCTGGATCGTTTTGTTCTAACTGCTGAACGTTGGACTCATAGAGTAACTGTTGTGATTTTGAGTATTGTGATTCGGATAAATAAGCAAAAAAATTATGTAAATTACAACAATACTAAACGGATTTTCAAATGCTCTTGCACTTTGAGGCGAGAAATTTGCGAAGCGCATATTACAACATTGCTCCCCTGACGTGATCTCTTAAGGCCATGATCTTTCATTTCGCAGTGATTTCGAAAATATTTTTTGAAACACAACCTGATACATATAGCTATCAAAAATGTATTCTCGCAGTTTTAACACTTATACATCAATGTTTGCATCTGAATTTTTCTGTTGCAATACACCAAACAGATTTGTAGATTCCCCCCCCCCCCCAAAAAAAAAAAAATATCACAAATTGTGTTGCAAAAGTAAGCCAAAATGAAACAAAATAATTTTTTACTGACAAACTATACATTATTTAAAAAAAACGCTCTATGCGAATTGTGCATCGTATTAGGCTACTGTTAACATTCAATTTTTTTCAAGGCATTTGGTTTAAAAATAATGTAGATATTTGCAATTATCTGAAATAAATGAAAGGTCGTGGCCTTAAACGTATCCGTGTGCGTAATTGTTTCCACTATGTTGCAAATAAGTGTAATGCGAGTGCGAATTTCTCGCGGCATTCAAAGTATTAGTGTATCAGCTTCCACGGTAAAGTTTGGTTTTACTTCAAGTTCAGAAGGTAAGTGTTGTCAGTTTTGCCCGGGACAACTTCTGCAGCAAGTTGTCCTGCGGGTCTATTACGACCTCGCGTCGCCAGCTTGCGACTCCACGCAACTTTGCGATGCCTCGTGGTTTAGACAGCGATTTCGAAATTATGACCGTCCTCGTTTGTGAGTGTCGCTATCTTCTGTGAGTACGCAAAAACTTAGCGACAACGCACGCTCTGCGACGGCAGTTGGCAAAGATTCTGTGGTTCTCTCTTTAAAAGAATATTCCAAAATTTATGTTTACAGCGACAGAAATTTCCCTTCTCGTGGTTAATTATCATCCTCGACGGTAGTGCCACCTAGCTTAATATTAAGGTAACGGTTGCTCCGTTACGGTCGGTAAGAGTTCCATCACAAAATTTAGTCATTAACTATTAGTGCTGTATACAAGGTTAGTAGTGTCGTTGAAGACATTTTGAAAGTTACATATATTGAAACTGTAATTTTGATTCGGGAAGCAACTTAAATCATTCACATAGTGAATTTAAAAGAAGACATTCTAAAGACCTTTCCTCCAATGTTATGTTCGCCTTTGTGAGAACACTAAAATGGAAAATGTACAAAATGAAATAAATATAAATTGTATACAGTGACTAATGAAAAGATAGGCAGTCATAAATAATGTATCAATATATGGCATTTATATAATTTGAGTTGATGTTGTAGAATGCATGGTTCTGCTGTATTACAATGTACAGTGTTTACGTTGACGACAAGAATTATGGGACGTGATTTTAACTACAATTGAAAGACTGGTTTTTTCCATGTACATAAATGTCAGTAAATATTCGCTTCAAAATATGCGTTACAGTAATATACTTACGTTACAAATAATATTTTTACAATAAAATACTACTTATTTTATATTTTAGTTCTCTCGTAATTGAATTGTGGCGGAAGTAACAACTGCACGGGAAAATTTTACTCTATAAGGTTTAAAACATTAAAGTTAATCTAGTGACATAGAACTATAATTTAATGAATAATTGAACAGGGAAAACGTAATAAATGGTGAAAATAATTCTCATAATGTTCTGGAGATGTTGTGGATCGATCCTACGCCCAAAAAATTTGACAGTATTTGTTAACAGTAAGTCCTGTAACAGAAAGATTTTCACTGCTTCTTCTACAGAAAAAATTGCTGTAGAAACACTACAGACAATACCCACAAACTAACTGGGCTGTTGTACCTATTTTAACAGAAGTATGATGACATCTATACTTTTCTTTAAGTACAAGGACGACGAACTGTCATTTTTGTCGATAGCGCTGCCGATCATAACTCGTTTCCTACATCAGGAAGCACCAAAATATTTTCAATAAATCAATCAATATGGGTAGGCAGCAGTGGTAGACACTGGTGTAGTGAAAACAGACAAGTTTTTAAAACTGTCTATGGTCTCTGGGAGAGTTGCTTCTTTAGTTTACTGCATGAAGTTACACGTGCTGACAAATAAACATTACAACTGCAATCACGGGCGAGGAAATTGTTGCCAAAGGAATTCCTTGTAAAACTAAAATGGTTATCCTTGTAATAAAATACAAAGAATAGGTTTGTAAAAATACAAGGACTAGCCTTGTAGCTGTACTTTCAATAAGGAAAAAAAAATTAAATGTTCATTGTACCGCATAAATAACACTGAACTCATTTATCTAACAACTTTTGAATAAAGGATATACACATGAAATTATTTTAAAAAATATCTCTCGAGAGGTGCTAGGTTTGGACCCCCCCCACCCACCCACACACACACACACACTTAGCTTCCACGCATCTTACCCCTATTTTATTTTGTAATGTTTGGTACAGTGGCGAGGCGGCAGCTCCCTAATCATCACTGCACCGAACACTCCCCCCTTTAATGTGACTTACTAAAGCAACCTCGAGTAAATGTCGGGAGACAATTGTAGAGAGACACTTATTTAAGACAAATAGGACAAACAAAAATTTTACACCCAGCCATGTCAGGGAATCGGTCGCTCGACCAACCAAGCTACGGGGGGTAAGCCCCTTATATTTTGGTCAGTGCTTAACATCGAGGTCTTCAGCGCTGGTGAGGTGACATGAGGTGAGAGTGGAGCGGTGCAGGAATGAAAGGGCGGGGAGGATGCCCGAGAAAACCCGCTCATCAACGGCATCGTCTAGCGCGATTCCCACGTTTGAAAATCCTTAGACCGACCCCGCCAGGAATCGAACCCGGATCGCCTTGGTGGGAGGCGAATGGTCTGACCAGTCGCCTACCTCGGCCCCCAACTCAGAAACAGACTTGCACTGAACATTACTACAAACTTTCCGCCAGTAAAATTAATTATTCGCCTTTTAAAGTTCTATAGTAAAAATAGAATCGGCAGGAATACTACTCGCTAGTCAGCGATTGGCTAGTTGAGGCGATGTTGCATGTGTTGCGCGCATCGTGGTCACCCTTATAGCTTCTTCACTCCCGAGCCACCAGCGTGTAAAATAACCTCATGCGTGTCGTCGCACGAGAGACCGGCTGTGACGTAACAACTGACGGCCTTGGACATGGGCGGGCGATTTTGACGTGAAGGCCGGGAGAAGATCCCAGAGTCTGTGCGTGGTGGACCTCGCCCGCCGGCAGGTCGACATTCCTCGCATTTACGTAACGGCGTTCAGCCAACCCGTTACGTAACTACGTGTTCCGTGCCTTAACTAGTGGGTGGGGTCTTTTGTAGTACAGTGTCTCCTTTTATCTTCACCGCACTTTGTGGCCTGATGCTGTCGTTACACTTCCTCACTTAAGGGCTTGTCCTTAGTCTTTTTTATACCAGTGCCAATAACTCAAATATTTTTAACCAAAAGCTTTTAAAATGTTTGAGGCAGTGTGAAGTCACACAGTGCTAAAATACTGTGGACTTTTAAAAGTAATGTACCATTAGTCAGCAAAAAAATGTTTTGCTTATTTTTGGATTATTTTCACTACAAATAAAATGTGGTATTTTGGGTGTCGAAATCTAAAAAATCCATTTTGTACATTACTGCATAAAAATGTTGCTACAAATTATGACAAACTTATGTTAAAACAGTGGAGTAAATTTATGATATGAGTATTAGGCAGAATTTTTTTTTTTTTCGAAATCACTGCAAAACTAAGGAACAAACAACTCTGGCCCCAGTTCCAGCGGGGGACTTTGGTGACCGAATTGTCTGACTATTCACCTCACACCAATGCGATCCGGGTTCGATTCCCGATGGGGTCGGTCCCCGGATTTCCGCATGTGAGAATCGCACTGGAGTGTGACCCTGGTCGGCAGGTTTTCTCGGTGATATCCCATTTCTCACGCTCCTTCGTTCCGGCGCTGCTCCATACTCACGTCACGTCGCCCCTCACCAGAGCTAAAGACCTTTATGTTAAGCGCTGACCAAAATCTCTTAATTTCATTCTACTTGCTAGGTCATCAACTGTCGAACTGGCTTCCTCTCAGAAATCTCCTGAACATGACATACACAGTTCTACATATCCTTAGGAAATGGTTTAGATATAAATTAAGCAATGTCTAATGTATACTCTATAACTACTGTGCCATCATTTACAATCAGCATAAAATATTAATAATCAAAACATGTGTGAAAACATCAGTTTAAAACCATTTTCAATGTGTAATTATAAATAATGTTTAAGAAAAACACCGATAAACGTAGGCAGGTGGTTCCTAAAAATAAGCAAAAATCATACAAACACTTTGTGTCTTAGCCTAATATTAACAAAGAAATAAATCTCTGATATTCGAAGTTTGAAACCCCCTCACAACAAGAAAACTAAATGACTTGAAATTACAGTACTCCAATATTGCTATATTTTGTTGGATTGTTCTAATCCATATCAAGGCCTAAGAAATAACTTACACTCTTATTAAAATAAACAGAGTTGTCACATTCTAGTTTCTTATAATGAAAATTCGATTAAGGATTGCTGAGAAATGTAACTAAAGTAATAAAATGTATCCTCCTGCTGCAATAGTCTGGAACCAATCGTTTTCGTTCAAAACTAATTTTACGATTCGGCGTGGCGGTGCATAGCCTAGAATATAGGCAATGGTGTGACCATTTTAGTGTTTGAACACTCCAGGGCCGAGACGACGTTGGCCATTTAAACAACTTTCACAAAACGTTAATCAACTTGCAAAACGGTGGGGTGCAAACCAGTCATTTTCCTGTGGACGAGAATATTAGCTGCTATATTTTTAGAGACGTAAAACTCCTCTGTCGCTTTATCTTGAAGGCTTTCAATTTTCTTTAAATTGAATTTAGAGCCTTGGACTTTAAGGTCTTACTACTATTTTAGAAAATACTAGTGTACCAACATGACAAACACGAAACACACACACAATCTAGCTCTCTCTCCAGCTTCATAGTTCAGGTAGATTACTCGTGACCTGTGAGGACAGAACTATGGCTAGTTCCAACTATGTACAATTCTGACAGCCTATACAAATATTTTATTATAATGTTTTCTCAAGTTTTTACCTCACGGAGATTATCAATGTTAGTTTATTAAAATTATGGCAACACACAATGGATAATTCGACGAGATAAATTCGCCCAGAACCCACTAACTTCATTCCATACAATGAAGTTGTCAGATGTGATAAAATTGCAAAGACGGTTAACCACGGTATTGCAAGCTTGCTAACTTATGGTACACGTTGTTTATGTAAATGTCCCCATCGTCTGTACGCTGGGAGAAACAAACCCACATTTATGCAGTATGGCCCAGGATTTTCGCACCGTGGTAATTGTGCCGGACGATGCCGTTTGTCGGTGGATTTTCTCGGGTAAATCCTGTTTCCCCCGCCCTTATAATTTCGGCGTTGCTCCATACTCACCTCACGTCACCCCTCACCAGTACTGAAGAGCTCTTTCTTGAGGGTTGACCACAATCTCTCACTCACTCACGCACTTTAGTATAGATCCTAGACAGATGCCACAATAGGATCATTTCTGTACATAAGTCACAAAGCTCAGTAAACCTTTAATAATCGTACAAATTTTTTGACGCTGCATTAGTTGTTTGCAAGTAGAGGGTGGACACCCCTGTTAAGTTAGTAAGGGTGGTATTTCACAGAATATATTATGTATCAAAATATATGACAACGTAAATAAACGTTAATAGCATTAAAAATTTAAGTCATTAGTTTTCTAAAGTGCGAGAAAAGTCTGTCTTAAACTTCGAATTTCAAAAGTTGTATTTATTTTTAACATTACGTTAGCCAACAAAGTGTCCTGTATACTTCTTGCTTATTCTTTTACACTGAACCAGATGTCGAAATCTGTCAGTGCTGTTAAAAAAACATCACATGTACATATTTCAGTTTGTAATGCTGAAATTCCAGAAGTGATCCAGTTAATATTCACTGATATGGCGTTTTTTCATAGATTTTATCTAGTTTAACTGATTTATTATTTGCCTGGAGTTAATTTGGAAAAAATGAAAAACCGATTAAAGGTCAGGCAGAAATGGACTAGAAACGCGGGTTCTCACAAGTTCAAACCCAGTGTCATACTATCGCACGACATTCTTTTCGAACTAATATGCCATGTGTGCCTGATGTATGCCAATATATGTGAACTACAGTTACCATGAAACAGAATATAATAAAAATGGACATTCACAAAGCAGCAACAAACACTACATATTTGTTTTGTCCATGCTGTCGTGGAAATATATTTGCACCATGTTCACAGTACAGTAAAAAGAGGTTAAGAAATTTCATTAAGTTTAAGATCTCGAGAAAATCAAGGTTTCTCATTAGTTTGGTCGTAAGTCCTAACTACCGAATGACGCTACTTATAAACAACAAGCAAAATGTAATGTACCCAAAGATAAAAGATGATAGGAAGCTGAAAGAAAAATAAAACTATTACGGCATAAAAAGTAATCCGAGGACAGCAAGGTAGATCGAGAGACCTCCAGCATTGTAAACAAAACACACAAGCCACAAAGAAACCGTTAAAAAAACTAGAATAATAGGCCTAGAGAATTTCAGGCCCTGACGACTTTTCCTGCGCGCAAGTCATAAACAATTAAATCTGACAAGCAAACAAATCTGTCTGTAGTGTTTCGTAAGAGCTCCGCAACTATTTATCTTCTCGCCGGATTTTGTTACGTAAAGCCATCTGAACCTATATCTCTCAAGTAGGTTGGTAGGTAAGTGGTCATTACGTCTCGTCGATATCGAGGTCGTTACACACGGTTACACATAACTTGGTACAATGACACGATCTAGGAGAAGATTCGACAATGATCTTTATTAAGGGCGCGGTCTACCGCAATTTTCATCAAACTTTATTAATTTTTTATTTGTACCAGATATTCTTTTCTTATTTTAGACACAAAATGTGATTAAATTTGGCTCGTATGAAATTTTTTTATCACTCATAGTTTTCGCGTAATGGCTTGTTAAAGTCATATTTTGCATATTTCCGTTTTTACTACAACACTAAAACCGACTGATATACCAAACTGAAAAAACTCATAGTGGATAAAGACATTGCAGGATACAATGACATGTTCATAAAATTAAAGAATAAATATTATTTGCATTTTTAAAAAATGCTGGAACTGAAAATAAAAATTTAAAAAAATGCAATATTTTTTTTTAATGCGAATAATTTTTGTTCTTTAACTTTATGAGCATGTCATTGTAGCCTGCGATGTCTTTATCCGCTATGAAATTTTTTCAGTTTGGTATATCAGTTGGTTTTAGTGTAGTCGTTAAAACGGAAACATGCAAAATATGACTTTAACAAGCCATTACGCGAAAACTATGAGAGATAAAAAAATTACATAACAGCCAAATTTAGTCACATTTTGTGTCTAAAATAAGAAAAAAATATATCTGGTGCAAATGAAAAATAAAACAATGATGATGAAAACTGCGTTTGACCGCGCCCAGCATTCCTCTGGAGCGATTTTGGGAAACCATGAAAAATCGAGATGATGAACGGAACAGGGATCAAACCCAGGACCTCCCGTATGTGAGCCCAACGTGTTAACGTTCCGCCACATCACTCGGTGTGTTTCCCAACTAAATATCTTAAATATTCACACAGAATTTCACTTCCCGTTAGATCGTAACATGACTTATTCTGTCGTGCGCATAGAAGGCTTTAAGTTAAAAAGCCGGTATCTGCTACAATTACGCGCGCGTAAAGTCCCGTGTTTTCGCTTCTAAACTGTTTTCACTATACTTATAACCATATAACGTTATTAGGCGAAAGTCTTTTCGTAATATTAAATGTATTTTTTTCTTACAAAGAACGTTTTTGGAAACCCAGTTGCCAAAGAAATTCCTCGCGAAACTACAATGGTTGTCCTTGTAGTAAAATACAAAATATATGTTTGTAAAATTACAAGGAATAGCCTTGTAGTTGTAATTTAAAAAAGGAAAAAATAATAATTTTAAGTGTTAATTGTACTTCATAAGTAACATTGAAGTAATGTATTAAATAACTTCTGAATGCAAGGAAATTTTACATGAAATTATTTTACAAATGGAACTGCTGAGTTTCAAATCACTCCCCCGCGCACTAGATTCTACGCATCTTACCCCTAGACCACTGCGACTTCTTTACTGCTTAGTACTTATTTATTTGTATATGTTCAGTGTACAGTTCAGCAATTATTATTTATTTTAAAGCACCCAATTATTCAAATTATTCCAGATAAATGCTTTAAAGAGGTTGTGATCATTGCTTAAAAAATTCCCGGAGAACATATGATTTTGGTAGACTACACTTTTTTTTTTCAAATAAAATCATTTTAACATTATAAACTAATAATTTTACAAGCAAATTCTATAACATTTACAAAAGTTTGTACAACTACAAAGAAGTGCCTTGTCATATTTTACAAACAATACGGTGCAGGAACTGTCGGTTTACGTACATAGAATTATTTGTAGTATTACAAAGATTTCCTCTGTAACTTTATAAACTAATGATTTTACAAATATAATGTTTGTATTTTTAAAAGGATTTGTAAAAGTACAATGAAAATCTTTGTTAATTGTACAAATTTGGTTTGCAGTGTAGGCCTTATGTGTGCGCTCCACGTACATACCGTTTACAAATTTTTAGATGCGGAATTTTGGAACGTTGTAATATCATATGTTGCAGGGCTTCAAAAAGTACTTCTGCATACGTAGGTTCTTAGCAGAGGCAATATGCATTCATCTCTAGCATGTTTTCTTGTAAAAATTACATATTTTATTTAAGCCTAATAAATAATTTAAATGCTTTTTTCACGTTCATTTTGCAATGTGTTATGCAAACAAAAGTTATAAGGTCTTCGCTGGTGTAATTGCTACACTGCTGTACGTTCAATATGATGATAAAGGGTCGGGCCGCTTCTAATTTTTACATGTAGGAAACGTTATCAATGGCCAACGAAGTTTTCGGAATGCTGTCTTTTCCTCTGGCCAGATACTCTGAAGCTTCTATCGGTCTTAGATCATCAAAACAATCTTCTTTATTATTCTGTCTCTCTCTCTCTCTCTCTCTCCCACTATCCTGAAAACAACTTCAAGGCCGGAGAAGTAATATTAACTCATATTTATTACTCCAGGATTACTTTATGTTTTCAACTTATTACACACGAACTATGGACGGATAGGTTATAAAAAAATTTATATTTCTTGTAAAATTCCTAGGTATTCCTCAGCACAGATTATGTTTGTAGTATGGATGAATAAAATATTTATTGCCAATAAATACAAGAAAATAAGGTTTGTTATTGTTCTCCTACTCTTCCTAAATCAGCATTAACCTCTCCTGAACATCAATTAAAGTTTATTTTTTATTTATATCAGGTGGCAGAGGTCGTATATTATATCTTTAACATTAGCAACGTATTTCGTCTTGAACGTAATAAGAAACAAAAATAGATAATTACGGTAATCTTACAAAAGCTGCGTTATCATAAAAATCTCGAAAACTTGTTTGGCGGCCCAAATTGAGCCATTGTGCGTGTCGAATAGAAAATGGTTAACGTATCCACACAAATAAGTTATGTAAATGTGTAATACAAGTATGTTATTTAGGAATAATTATAGCAGCAAAAAAATTTAGAAAAGTTTTTTTTATAAAGAGTCTCTGCAAACATGGCTACTTATAATTTTAACCACAATTCACTGAAAATACTTTCTGTTAGGTTTTACGTATTAACAAGGACCAGTGACGTAACTTCGTTTGTATTTTAAAGTTTACATTCCATGCCAACTATTGGCTTAGTAGCGTTTCTGCAACTATCAAAAACATTTTTTCACCTTCAATTTTCTCCAGCTCAGGTAAACCATACGTAAGAGATCACAAGCTCGGAAGGTTCCAGATATAATAGCAGACTCCAGTTATCCTTATTTATGTTTATCAGAGATTTAGGAAATTGCTGTAGGTGAATTCTGGCATGTTGCCGTCTCGAATGACCTCGCTGTCGACGGTACGTAAAGTCATGTACTAACCTTAACACTCAGAACATAATCACAGACAGCACAGAAGATAAGTGAGAAGAAATCATAATTATACACACGACACGACGGCAAAATAATACTAGACACACAATGGCACACTTATTCATTTGTCTTACGATTACGGTGACTGACACACACACACACGCACGCTGTAAAAATAAATACGGAGAAAATTGTTTTCTTCTAAATAATATGTGATTTCTCGATCATATTCCGTAGCGTACGAAACGTAACTAAAAAAAGATACTGTTCATCACGACGTTGTGATAAACAAGATTTCACTTACAGTAATGTTTCCTTAGGAATTATGTTGTAGCTTTGTCCACATAAAAACATATTTACATTATAATTATGTAGCAGTGTTCTCACCAGGCCCATTTCGCCGGGCGCCCCACCCGGCTAGTTTTTTCTACCACCCGGCTAAGAAACAGATATTCCCATGAACACCATCAAAGCTTAGTCCACGATGCACCCAGCTGATCTCGTGAACCACCCAGCTCTAAATTTGTGCTGGAGAGAACACTGTATAGGTATAATATAAAATACTTTACCTCTTATAATACTTTGAAGAGTTGTTCAGTCACTAAAGAACGAAAAGTAAAGTTTTCTTATTTTCTTCAAATCTGACATCTAGTGGATTATACTTGCACTCAGTTCTCTACACATATATAATAAACATGTTGGCAGTATATTTTAAAGCGTAAACAGACATATGTGAAATCGTTCCTCTGTAGATATAATGACTCGTATTAACAAGTGAACAGAAGACGTTATCTGGTAGTCAACTCAAATTAAAGGCAATTTTGTTTAACTGCAACTCGTCGCACGCTAAAACATACAAATGTCGGAGGACAACGGCTCTACGTAGATCACTAAGTAATGGTTCAATGGCCTCATCAAAGCTCATCTGTAAAGGCCGCGTGTTGTGACCCGTCTCTGGCCTGCATCCGTCTGTGTTCACTTAACGTCAGATGAATAATCTAATGCGGCCTTAATTTCTTCCCAGTGCCAACTTGTTAGTTCTAATTATATTGCAAAAAAAACGCGGTCTTGCCATTCACCAGTCTGTTTCTTCGCAAGATACGAGTACAACATTTTTGACACTTTGAACGATTCTTGCAATGGGTTTGAATTACAAACATAAAAATTTTTTGGACACACGCCATTGCAGGAAAATGTCATCGGATTGCAGAATAACCCAAAGTATAAAAAAAGGAAGAAAAGCCTATACGCTGTAAGCGTTAAGCAGTAAGCGGGAATCAAATAACGGGTTCTTTCGTTTATCAAGCTAATGTGTTCGTCAACCTTCTTATTACCTCTGGAGTTATATTTTTCGGCATGTAGTGACGATTTAACTAAGTCTTGAGTTCGTGGACTCCAGAACTGGCGCGTACATTTCTCTCTGAACTCACTATACGTCTTCGTCGTGGGTTTCTCCACGTCCCACCAATAACTCGCCGATCCCTTTAACGACAAAGTCAGAAGGTATTTCAACCGTTCTTCGTCGCTAAGCTCGAACATATTTGCGTACTCTTCAAACCATTTAAAAAATTCCATTGGATTTTCCCTTTCGTTATTTGCGTACTTTGGCGCTCATCGTATGCAGGCCAAAATGTTGATTTTACAGGTAAATTTATTAATAAAAATATTTCTACAGTCGTTACCTAACCTAACTTAATGTAATCTAAACTTAACCTTCTTATGTAGGACTACTTCCAACGACTTTAGAACCATTTTTCAGTAATAAACTATGCATCTAAAATTAACACTTTGGCCTGTACGCGTGTAGTGATTATTAGCATTTACCAGTGTTTCATATAACATTTCTCGCACACAGTGCCTTGAAAAGCGAGCAATATAATAAATGACAATATCCACAAAACGTCAATTTTAACAATTGAACTTATTATATTTTACTTGTAACTAACCAGCGACCATTGCGGCGAACATCTCAACTGGTTGTTTCGGAGACCTATTTGAAATGTGCTTACTGAAATGTTACTTTTCAATATTCCTGAAATGTTTCTGCAATGTGTGCTGCGTAACATATAATAGTTCATGTCGCCGAGACCTATCTGAAACATTGATTGAAATGTTTCATTTTACTGTTTCTGAAATATCTCTGAAACATTGACATAAAATGTTATGTGAATGGGACATTGTAAAGTTCCAAAAACATTTCTGGAACATAACTGAAACATTGTCTGCTGTATGGCACAAATAACGTATTTTCAATTAATACAGTCTTATTTTGAAGGCGACTTACCTGGAAGGTTCAGTGACGGCAATGAATAACTAATCAGTTGGCTACTTTCTCTTAATTTTACGACAGCGAAATAAAGTCTATGCAAATTAAACACTTCAGTATAACCATAACGATTACAGAAATGAGCCAGCAATGCGCCTAAAAGTACATTTTAAATCGCTAAAAAAATATAAAACAGAAGAGTAGCGAAATAGCAGATGGCATGACAGTCAGTGCTGCTATCTAGCGGGCGGGCCCATAACTACGAGAAGCTGTTTCGTCCAACGCTATTGAGTTGACCCCTTTATGACTGAAAGCGCCACTAGCAATGAAGTGTTGTTTTAACATTGCAATATAGCATCTCCTAGCAGCTCCGACACGAGTTTGCTCCTTGTAGTTCCATTTATCCAATGTTAAAACAACCCCAGAGTGCCAGTGGCACCATCAGTCATAACGGGGTCAATTTTCAACTCCAAATGTCCAGACCTGTTACTCTATGGCCGTGCTCCTGACAGAGGTAATTTTATTCACGGCCAGCTTCAGTATCTCAGGTTGTGTTCTACCTCTAGCAGTAACATTTTATCAATACATAAAGGAAATTTAAAAAAAAATAATAATAAAACATGAACGTATAGTCCATGTTTACCGCAAAACTGAAACAACTGTTTTTTCTTAGTAATAAAACACATTATTTTTATCCACAAACAAATTATCCTAAGATGCTGAAACTATTCACATTGTAGCATAGTATTTTAAACCTGTATCATGTCGAGATATTTCGATGTATTACAAATAAGGCAGTAAAATTTGGTTCTTTTACGTGTCATTATGCAATAGGTGAACGTAATTTATTGCAAATAAGAATAAACTTATGATTAGGTTTATTGGTCGAAACAAGTTTTGCTTCCTTTAAGAAAATACTTTGCTATGGCTAACCAGTTTTTGATACCAGTTATTGGATGTCAACAAACACATTGCAATGCGGTTTTTCAAGTACGCGATACACTTACGTAATTTAACTTGTAAAACTGCATTCTGCACCGTCAATGAATTTTGATCTTGTTCAATACGTCGACGAAAACATTAGGTTAATGTAGTGTCATCCGAGTTTAAGTTTATATGGAAAAAGTGTTTTACAGATTTGAAATAGCTTCTTAAGAATAAACTGCAATGGTTATCAAACAATTTACACACGTTTCAGTGTTAGCATATTAAAAAGTTCTGTCTTTCTCGTACGAATAGCAATTTGTTAAAATATATGTCACTACAGATAGTATATCAATGCCAGTATACAATTGGCAGTGTCAATGAACAAGAGGTATTTACTTTGATACATCATTTAGTTCATGAAAAATTAATGCAGGCGTACGGTGTCAAATACAACATACGTGGAAATGGAACGAACTATAATAGGCGGTGTAATGTACAAATTTGACTTTAACGCTGTGAAGTAAATATAACGTACCCAATAATCAATGTGAAATTACAACTGAAGGTTTAGAATTTCGTGACATTGTTTAGTTTAGCGTCTAGGCTCGATCAATACTAGTTTGTGATAAAAATATACCCACCTTGTTGCATTGCGTGCGTGAGCATGAAAATATAAAATTATATTCTATCAATGCTTTAAAAAAACTGCTTTTACCCAAACGAGAGAGTAGAGAGCAAAACATCTTAGGTCAGCCAGCATTAGTTGAAGGATACATGTATTATTAATTATTATTATTACTTGAATTTGCTTTTTCTTGTCAGCAGAGATATATGTATATAATATAAGGCTTGCAATAATGTTACAAGAGACAATGGTGACTGCTGTTGGAACTCAAAAAGCAATATCACGTACTGCAGAACAATTTTAGAAAAATTAAAATTGTGAAATATTTAATTAATTACGGGCATAAATTAGAGGATTAAGGCTATTGCTTATTAAGGTCCTTGCTTGTTAAGTATATCTGGAAAATTTTGGGCGAGCGAAATTCGGCTTGTGATTGCACTAACTGACCTACGATAAAGTAAAATGCATAGCAAAAACTCCACTATCACATAATATTTGTAGTGAATGACGCTTAAATTTTTGAACACAGCAGAAATTTTAGTTCATTTTATTTCCTAAAACAATAAGCGCTTTAAACCTGTCTCAATGAAATCTTATCACGCCATGTAGTACATTGTTTTGTATATGTATGTATATATATATATATGTGTATGTTTGTTTTTGGGGAGGGGGATGGATGTGTGTGTGTGTGTGTATATATATATATATATATATATATATATATATATATATATATATATATATATATATATGTGTGTGTGTGTGTGTGTGTATATATATATATATATATATATATATATATATATATACACACACACATACCTAGTTATAATAATGGCCGAAACAGACTCTTTTCTGCTTTTAGCCACACGAGCACCGTCTCATATTTAAACGTACCTATCTTCCAAATGTAATACCCTATGACGGTGAGTACTGGTTGCTCATTCGCCTAGGCGTATCAGTTGTGAAACAAATAAACAGTAGTTAAATAACGTACTGTACATAAAACAAATTGGAAAGACATGAGAAAAAAACGCGAAACATATTACTAACGTCAACTTACACCAACAGATGTGCCGGTTCATTTTCGAAAAGACGGGCGGGAATTTTTTATATTGTAAGTAGTTTAGTTACGAACTGAATTTTAATGGCAGCCCTAGAAGTTCGACCGGTTCATTTAGAGATTTAGTACGAAATTAAAGATTTATATTAAATAAGTGACTTCATAGCACGTATATTTTTCTTACGTATGGAAACAAAAGATAAGCTCTTAGGGAATTATTTTATATTTTAATAAATTATTTTTTCTGATGTCCACATTTTAAGAGCAAAATTTAAAAACCAGAGTAGTTCACAAAAATCTGATAATGTGTTTTAAAAATATTTAATATATATGGTTGGGGAGTTACGCACGAATATATAGTCAGATATATTCCAAAGATATCTGTCCAACAGGCGAACACTTGTATTTTCATACAAAACCAGACATGTCATCCCCATTTTAATTTTGCTTTCAAAACAAATGCACGACAGATAGTAACCACTTGACGACGTATCTTGACGAATTGTTGCCTCTTGATAGATTACTAACATTTAAAGCCGAGCATGTCCATAATATCTGTACACTCATAACTAGACATGACAATTTTTATCTTTAATAACATGCTGAATATAATACTTACATATCTCGTAATAGGCATAATTTAACACTTAAAATTACGTTCAACAATAAGCACCACATATTTATTGGGGCCGCTGTGGCCGAATGGTCAGATCATTCGTCTCCCACCAAGAAGATGCGGGTTCGATTCCCGGCGGGGTCGATCGCATGCGGGAATCGCGCCGGACGATGCCGCTGGACGACGGGTTTTCTCGGGGATCTCCCGTTTCCGGCGCTGCTTCGTACTCACATCAAGAAACTCCGCATCAGCTCTAAAGACCTATATGCCGAGCGTTGACCAAACTCTCTCACTCACTCTCATAACAGTCTCGAAGAATTCGAATTTCAGGTAATGTTTTTCCATATTTGCCGGCGTATTATTTGATCTTCTTTAGAATCGCAACATATCAGTTCGACAAAAATGTATAAGACAGACGTCTCTGGTATTGATAATACGTTTCTAATTTTTTGCAGCGTAGAAACACGAACATATATAAATGTTTTGGTTTTGAACAACTAAAGATCATGATAGCACATGAGAATGTCAGTGACAAAATTACTTAATTCCTTCCTACCGTAAGAACGTTTTAGAATTTTATAAGTGTGACAAGCTCCCACAGCTGTTGGCAAATCCTCACTTA
Source organism: Medauroidea extradentata (assembly GCA_003012365.1). NCBI lineage: Eukaryota > Metazoa > Arthropoda > Insecta > Phasmatodea > Phasmatidae > Medauroidea > Medauroidea extradentata. The sequence goes on along the minus strand of PNEQ01085851.1, from coordinate 26,930 downwards.
CTGTTTTCCCATATGTCCCCAATTGATGATTAGCTAGGGCACAAATTTTCTCCAATAAAAAAGTACGAACGTAAGACTAAATTGCAATGTCTAAAAAGAACTTTATGCTTTTTATTTATAAGTTATTGGTGACCATTAATTCTGTACGCAACTTATGATCGCGCTAGAAAGAGAAGAATAACATGTAACAAAGAAGCGTAGGTGAGATTACCACTCCCAGTCAGAGATCTTGTTAAGTGGAATTCCAACTGTCGTGTGCCAAGTTGAAGGTCTGACATCTGCAACATACATGCAAGGAGCAGTTGATTGCGCTTGGGTGTACAGCAAGATAGAGTGATATCCGAGCGCTGTTGCCAGAGTTACAAGCATCTTGTAACATTATGTTTGTCAAAATCATCAGGGTTTATATTTTAATAAATAACAGTTTGCATTTTATTCTTTTTTTGCGTTGCAATGTTTGTTAAATATAATGCAACAATATATCGTTAAATTTACTTAACAAATGACGTATTTGGTAGAGCAGAATTTTTTTTATGTAACTAAACTTGTGTAATACAAAACACCTTACAGTTATACAACTGAACCACAGTAAAAAGGTGAGATTTCGGTGGAAATTTTCTACTAGAACAAAATAATTGTAAAATAGCAAATTTAAAGTCATACTTGGTAGCATTTTATTTAATGTTGGTGAGAAAAGTGAAATATATTTTAACGAAATAAGGTAACTGAAAATCCGGGCTAAGAGCAGGCATAGGATGCACAAATATATGAAAGTGTTTTCTAAAAAAATGCATCGTGCGTTCGTAAAAAATGCCTTACTTTACACCTAAAACTGGCGTTACTCTGGTTTCAAAAACTGTACAAATTTCAGGTTTTCTGCTTTTCTAACTAAAAATTAGGCACAACCTATGATACATTTGAAACAAAAAAAAAAATAATGTACTAATTATTGGATATGAAAATCACGTTGCTTTGAAAAGAATAATAATATTATTGTTAAACTACGGGTCGAGTATTAAGGCATCGGAGCGGTATTTTTGCTATTTAAATAACGTTATTTTTTAAACCTTGTTTGGGAGCAGATATCGCAAAACTATTACATAGGATTGTTGGAATTTTTTTTTTGTTATTTACATCACTTTTTTTTTCAAAAGATACGTTTTTATGGTTTTTGCTAATTATTGACTTTGGGAAAACTTAATTAAGTCGGTAATTAGTCAAAATTAAGTCGGTAATTAGTCAAAGTTATAAAAGTATGCGTTAAAAAAATACTATGCACAGTAAAACCAATTGTATACTTTTTCCATTTAACGGTTTTATAATATCTGCTACCTTTCATGATTTAAGAAATGAATCTGGCCAAAGCAGCATAATTAAAAACCAGTGGCCTCAACTCGCACTGCGTTCAGCAACTTCTTGTGGTAACATTATATCCAGCCACTTCTTGTGGTAACATTGTATCCAGCCACTTCATGCGGCAACATTGTATCCAGATGCTGCAAGGCTTCCAAGAGAAACAGGTTCGAGGCGACAGGAAGTAATCAGTCACATAGAGGTCGGAATGTTTTTATGCAAGTTCAATCTCCATGTACCTCGGCGTTATTGCTGCGAGCCAATTATACAAGCAACGCGTTGTACGCCGTGCAATAAGGTAACAGAAGAACATGTTTGTGCATCAATATTCTCTGCTTTCGCACATGTTCGCACTCAGTTCCTTTATGAAAGGTATCTTCATGTTGCATTATAAATATTTTTGTAAACACTACAAATCAAGATATTACTCCTTCAGACATATTTTTAAGATACATGAAATTATAACTTAAGGAGCCGGCATGTCTGTATAAGTGAGGCACGTCACCAAGGTCGATGTTGACAGGCTCATATGGTGCAGTATCACCTCTACAGCAAGACACTGAAACGACGTGCAGTAGTATCGCAGATCTCTCGCCTGACTGAACCTCCTGCCACAATGAACTATTAACTGCCGTGCAGTGCAGTGCCGTGCCGTGCTGGTGTGATTATGGCTATCAGATTGGCCCATGTGACCATGACGTCACTGCCGTTCTGCTTGCCGGGCAGCGCTGTGCCGTGCCGTTAATTTCAGACGAACTTTTAACTTTTTTGGCAACGGCAGGGGCGGCACTCACCGGCCAACACCGGCAGGGAGCGGCAAGGTGATTGCTTTTGGTTGACTGATGTACGTCACAAAACGAGAGCCAATACCGTGACAGCACGCGGAGAAAAACATGTAAACAAGCAAAAATAAGCGACTGCTCTGCCACCTATTGTGCGCAGAATGAACTGTAGCCCAGCGGCAGGCACCGGTATTCATTGTGGCATACAAAGAGGAGAAAACCGGCCGGTTACCGTAGAGGCAGCGCGAGCGGCAAGTCACCAGCAGATGGAACTTTTCATTGTGGCACGGCCTTCTGACACTTTCAGTGGATACCCCATCTTTTCATTGGTGTAAAGTTTTGAGCAGAGTCCATTGCTTGTTTCTAGAGTGGTTTCACAAGAATTCTGTGTGTAGTTTTTCAGATATAACAGGTTGGAAAACTGTTTTTAGGATTTTGAGGGGCTCCGAAATTATTTTCCTAATTGACGTGAAGCTTTGAAACTACCTCACCGTCATCGTTTAAAGTAAATTTTCTTTTCGTACACTGAAACAATTGGCAAACGTGTAATAGTTTAGTAACGAGCGTATTTACTAACACACTGCAACATACTTTGAGCGCATGGCAGGAAACGCCCCTGATACGATGAATTGTAAGCCGGCCTAGTGCTGAACTTTGAAAGTGTATAAATTAATATTTATTTATTAAAACACTCATTCGTATTATTTTAATAAGCACAAAATTAATATTATACAAAGAAAATAATAAAAAAAAATTAACGATTCATAGTTTTATCATTCAATTTAAAAAAAGTCTTTAATATTATGGAATGCAGATGTTTAATAAAATACCACTACAATTAGTTGAACAAACCAATTGCAGAAAATTTATGAAACAACTTAAATCTTGCTAAATAAGATTTCCACAGTGTAAAATAAAAAAATATTTTATAAAACTTATGTGACATAAGCTATGAATGTTTGTTATTGTACTTTTATAGAATTGTTTTATTTACAATATACTCTTGGTATATAAAGACTATTATGTTGTGATAATGATTTTGTATGAGAAGTATTATTGTGATTTCAGGCTTTGTTTGGTATCATTTATTTATATGTTTATGATCGTATTCATAAGCTATGTTTGTTTTGTGTACATTTATTAATAGTTTATATTAGTATGTGTTAATAGTATTATTTTAAATTTTTTTTAAATATTTTGGCTAATAAATGGTCTGTATTACAACGGGAAACTTGCAGTGCGATCCAAGGAATAAAAATTAAAAATAAAACCAGTAATTAAATGTCTTCTTACTTTCACAGACCAGAGCATGATGTTCATTTAAACTTATTTGTTTGCGAATTTCAAATTATTTTCTTACTAAATCAACTTACGAAAACAATTTTGACAGTAAAATATATGTAGTGTCTAAAATGGCTAGCTGTATTCACATCATAGCCCCCAGTATGTGTTATGTTGAAATAAAGTGACAAAACACATTAAATTTATTTTACAATTGACAAAGTAAATACTTTGAACTCTTGAATGTAAAACACGTGAAAAATTTGAAAAAAATTAGCGATCTTACAACTTCTAGATGATATGAACTCGGTTGATAACTGTAACGACAGCGATGTAAATCCTGGCATGTTCACATAATTGTTTTCAGACATTATATTTCACAAATAATTTCAATAAGGTTTCTTTTTGATCTAGCTTAAATAAATAACTTGATATATATTATCCTATTATGCTACAAGTACAAATACAATGTTATGTCTTGTAATGTTACAAAACATTCACACTGTAGTTTGTACAAAACATCCAACCTAGGCCTACCTACAATTCCTTAGCTTACTGCGTTTCCAAGGATTTCTTTGTAAAAATAAAAGAAACTTAAAGTGCAATCTCAAACTTGTTAAGACATGGAGTGTGGAATATTTCAATCATCTCTAATAAGTTAATAGCGTGAGTTATTTATGTAACGTTTAATATAACTACTTTTTACCATACAGCAATGCTTACTGAAGCATTCGAAACTGTAGACGTCGAGAGACGAAAGGAAATTGAGATTGAGTACATAAGTGCTTTAAATCGACGTGACAAATAACTTAATCAACTCGAACTCAACTACAACTCAATAAAAATGTTGCCACTGATCTCGTTAGACAGGTCGCACGTTACTTAATATGGAACGAAGCGGGTTGCAGAAGAAATGAGTTGAAATGAATGAACGTTAGTGGTAAATCGCTGCAGTCTCAGAAATACTTAATCAAAGTAATAATAACAGTAGCCGACCAGTGAAATTTAGCCTCGGTATGAACACGAGGCCAGAAATATTTAATCACTGGAAATTTTTGTAAATTGTTCATTTCCTGGTCCGAATATCCTTGAAATACCGTCAGCAAAGCAGCCTGATGAATTTTAGTTTTAACATTTCAAGAAAATATTGTTCCCGTGTACGGAGGGGTCACAGATCTCGTCTCCCACATAAGTAATCCTGGTTTGAGCCCATGCGGGTTCGTACAGGATTTTTCGCGTTTGTGGGAAACGTGGCGGACGCTGCAGTTGCCTGACAGATTTTCTCGGGGTACTCCTGTTTCTCCTACCTCCAGGATTCCGTTGCTTCTCCCCATGTATTTCTGAGGCCGGAGGACGTTCAGGTATGTGTCGCTAGTCAAGCAGACGTCCCAACCTTCGTCCAGAACCTTCTCTCATACACAGTGTTCCCATGTCAGAAGACGGGAACATGCACTGTACATAATTTAATCGTTCCCATTAAATTGTTATGTGAATTATAAACGCTTGGATAAAAAATAATTCTGAAACATTTAAGCTTTCCTGATATAGTCGACCTGTACATCCAGGTCTGATCAACGTTAAACTTTGACAATTTATGTCAGGGACTAAATTTTACTCGTTTCAAATATATATATATTTGAAACGAGTATATAAACTAGCCGTCCCCCGCGGCTTTGCTCGCGAGTATTATTCATAACTGATATAACATTTACATTAGTTGAAAAAAACCTCTTTGTACACCAAATTGGTACTTCAGTCATCAAGTGTTAGGATGTCCAAGCGGCTAGTTGAACTAATTCTGCAGCAGAATAAGTAGCCATAGCTGTCCATGCGAAAAGAAATCTTAACTTTGTCACTGCCACTAACAGCGACTTCACCTGGGCCTTATTTATAGCACTGCAAAGTCGACGTTGTAGGGTAGTTAAAGACTATAAAATGTAAGATGTTAATCGAATGAAATACGTTTCATTTATCCTGTGCATAGCCATTGGTGATCGTGCCCTCTATTACATATTTTTAAAATATTCACTGTTTTTTTAATGGCATTAGAACGTTTTTGTGGGAAACGGTTTCGCGGAAACGTATTTGGTGCAGCAAGCTTGAGATTACTGAGATAATATATTATGTGATCTGATGTTGTCGAGGGACCTAAGTGGAAAGTGAGCTGCGTAATCCTTTTCATCCCTTTTAAACGACTACATGCAAATTGCACTAATTGGATATGTATTGCAGTTTTTGTGTGTCAGAATTAAACGTTCGCACGCAGCTTTTAACGAAATTTGAGCACAGAACCTCCCAGAATGTAGACCTGAGCTACAAACAACTGCGTCACGTAACGTCGAAATAATTCATTAAATACAAATTTAACTTAAAAAATAAAATATTCATGTCCAGGGCTCATAGATAGAGATTGTACAATGCCACATCTCGATATGTTTCTGTAGCGTGAACTCCTGTATAATTTTGCGCTTTTTCACCCTTTTGGGGGTTGAATTTTGGAAATACATTAATTTCACATCCTAGAAATTTGTTTAAGTATCCAATTGAAGTGCAAATCACGACGGTAGCCCGTTCAGTCGAATCAAAATCGATCATAGGCCTATATTAAAAAACACACATGACCTTGCACAGTACTGAGAGTTCGAATTTTGAAAAATTTAAAAACCATTTTGAGATTTTTTTAATATCATCATCCTGAAACCAAAATTAACTGTATATCTCGACGGGTTCGATAGATATCGAGGATTTATCTGAAACACATTACAGGTCTTTTCACCATCTAAGAGACAGAATTTCGGGAAAAAAAAACCTTAAATCACATTTTAGACTACTTTACTGCTGTCTCTTGAACGTGTAAAATACGACGATATCCCGCTGGCTTCAAGATATATCAACGATTAATAGAAAATACTTTTCACCACTTTTACCAACTTTTCACCTCCTTAGGTGGCGAATTTCGAAAATTCTTAAAATTGCTGTTCATGTATTTGAGTAAGCATCAATCATAAACAAAAATCACGTCGCTATATAAAATCAATGGAATCTATGTATATCGATTGTGAATCGAAAACATATTTTATCCTTTTTTTAACCTCATTAGGGCCAAATTTGGAAAATATGTTTTATTGGTACTTGGGATAGTTACAAAAGCATACATTTAAACCAAGATCACTTCAATATCTCGATTAGTCCGATAGATATGGAGGGATAATCGAAAAAAAAACATTTAACGTCTTGGAGTCCAGACAAAAAATTTGTACACGTTACCAATTTAAGTAAAAATGACCACGATAACCAATTCTGTTTCAAAGATATAGACGTTAAAATAAAACAAATTTTGCCCCATTTAACTGCTTACGGGTCGAACAAAAAAAACTAAAACCGCTTTTTGGGTATTACGCAAGCAACATTTTGAAGTGAATACCAACACTTTATCCGGAAGGAATACGTAGATATCGATTGTTAATCGGAAGCACACTTAAGGTCTATTCACCCCCTGAATTTCGAAAAATCCTAAAACTGGCTAGTATGTAGATCCCCGTATTTTTCGCGTATTCATCTGGTAGTGGCTTCGACTTCTTAGTCCTATACACGCACTGGCCACAGTCGATTATTCATACGCTGTTGACGTTCGTCCTGACCTAGAATCAATACGCGAAATAATCGTATCCTAAAAAACACAATGTTAGACCGTCGGGTTCGAGCTCTATCGACGTTCCTTCGACAACACTTTTCACCCACTTAATTATCGAATTTCGGAAAATCCATTCTTAGTGGGTGCCTACGGGGCAAAGGGAAGTTTCCCTCAAAATGGCATAATTCTAGGTCCAGCGGTTTAGGCTGTGCGTTGATGAGTGAGAGAGTGAGTGAGTGTGTCAGGACACTTAATTTATAAAATGAAGATTGAATTGGTACTTGAAGATTAGTTACGTATTTCATGCATACTTTCGCAAGATATATAAACTTTATGAACATAAATTCAAATATAAATATATTGAGGCACTGTTTATGCGGTAGTATTAATAAATTAATTAAATAACTTTCGGTATTTGCGAGGTTTCGTTTGTCGATTATTTTTTAAAGTGCAACACCAGAAGATTAACATATCTGAAATTCCAAAATTTACGTATACTGTATTCGATTTATTGGAATTTTGCCATAACGTAAATGTTCTGGTTTTACAAGTATTTTTTGACTGTTTAGAGTAATAGTTACTCTTTAAACTAGAAACATTTAATAGTCATAGTTTTCGAGTGATTTTTCACTGTTTAAGATTCCGGTAAAACAAATTCATTGGTAAATTACAGATTTTTTTCAGAAAAATTAACTCACTGATTGAATCAGTATGTGTAGTATAAAAGTACTAATTTCTTTTTCATTTGCAGACATTCTTACCTTAGTAAAATATGTTACCTTGCGCCTAATCTCCCTCCTTAACCGTTTGTAGCACATGTTCTGTGTTATCATGTATTTACAAAATGCGAAAATATTAATTAAAGGTATATCTACTTGTTCCTAAATAACGTAATAAACTCAAGACATCATGCGTCTAAATAGAAATTATAACTAATATCAGTGGAAATTAAACTCACGACCTTTGACACGGTACACTTACGCCTTAAACACTAACCAGCAGAGAGCGCTTAACTAATAATCTGGCCGTTGCATTAACATTTGAACATGGGTTACCGGTTTTAAGAGTTATTTTGAGCATTATTTCCTTAATAATAATATTTTTGTATTGGTGTGAATTTTTCAAAGCCGAATAACTTCATTATGAACACTAGTGTGAAACTTAACATTACTAAAACTCACTTGTCCACAAGAACTGAAAAACAAGAATACTAAACTATGTAGCCCTACTGTAAGTAGGCCTATAACTGTTTATTAAGTAACTTACCAAAACACAATATTCATTTGAATAAAAATAGCAGCGTGTTTGTTTTGGAAATGGGTGTGCACTCCTTGTTTCCTGGAGACAGAGATAATGTGAAAATGTTGACGTGATAATTACAGTTTTTAACTACTGTATTAAATTTGCAGATGAGATAGGATTTGTATTTATTAAGTAATGAAATTTACTTACTTATTCAATCTGTTACCCAATCCTGTTGATGTTTAATCGGTTTCAGAGTTGAAATTCAAAATTTACTAAGTGTCAAAAAAAACCTACTTCCGAGGAAAAACAAAGAAAAGTAGAAAACACATACGCTCACATATTTAAATCGTGCAGCCAGTATGAATCGATAGAGTTTGATAAAAATGTGTATTACTTACATAAAATATAATTATGTTGATTACGGTTGATTTAGTTTCTGTACTGCTGTATTTAAGTGGAACATACAGGGAACTATATTGTGTCATTTCGCTGCCAACCATATGAGCAGAAAGGGAACCATAGTTAATGTTGGATCACATGTAGTAACAGCTAGTGATATTTTTTAAAGGTAACATTTTAAGTGCTCACTTTATCCTGAACGGCCTATAATATATTATTACAATAATCCGGTAGTATAGGAAATATATATTTTAAACTGTTTTTATTAGTTCCTTCCACCTGCAAAAATTGCGAAATAGAAAAAATTAATCCAACTGGCATCTAAGCTTACAATATGAACCATGAAAATATCAATTTCGGTTCAAATGTGGAATTTTTCGCCACTCTTAGCAATTTATTAAAATATACAATATAACTTCGTAAAATAATAAAAAAATATATATGTAAGATATATATATATATATATATATATATATATATATATATATATATACGAGATATATAAGAAATAGCCCGTGATATTTAGTTTCAGTGCGAGTTTTTCATTATGGTGATCGGATTTCATGATGGATAAGAACGAAAAACATGAAAATTTTGACTCTGAGAAGACATGATGGGAAAATTAGCTCAGCAATTTTTTTTTCGTAAGAGCAATACCTATTCCCATGTAGCATCTACAAATTAACGATATTTTACAGAAATTTACTACGATATTTCTCCACTTCAACACCGTTAAGAAATACTACTCTGTTAAAAATGACAAATCACTTTATGTTCACTACACTCCCAATTATATTTAACTTTTGAGGCCTACAACAAGTATTATATAAGCTCGACTCTTTCTCACCCAAACAATTGCTGGATTGGTATAGATTTATTTCGATAAATTTACAAAAAATACTCGTAGGTATTCTTGAAAACAAAAGTTCTTCGTAATGAAATCTCGGCTAGAGTAGAGCGTATTATTAGGAAAAGAAAAAATACAGATCCACAATTATACTTAATTCGGGACTAAAAGTATGTATGGTGTACATTATCTAATAAAACTGAAATTTACGGCAACTTCTTAGTAGAAAATGTTATACGTGTTATTCATTCATTCATGCGTCAAAAAAAGTCACTAAAAATAGAGTTACTATTCATTAAACAAATATTCTTCGTGCAAACACGACGAGTCCGTAAGTATATGTTTACAGTTAAAACGTAATGTAAAATGACGTGTTTCTCGAGCAACAAAAATATGCTTATAAACAGCTGGTAATGTTAAATTTAAAAACAATTCTACTTACATGTAATACAGACGCGTTTGTAAACTTACAGTTAGTTCAAACAGCTCAACTATCGCACACGATAGAAACGTTGGAGACTCGCGACAGTGACCGTATATTTTACAGCACAACATTTACGTTCAAATTATTACACTCGTTTGGGAAATCTGCCGAAGATGTGATATAAAACAATAATGCTGCTTAAACAGACCAGAAGCAAAGTTTTCGCCACTTTCACTTGTAAAAATTTCGTTCAATGCTTTAGGGAGAGAATAATTAATGAGTTGTTGATCAGCGCTTAACCTCTAGGTCTTATCGCTGGTGAGGGTGACATGAGGTGAGTATGAAGCAGCGCCGGAATGAAGGGGCAGGGGAAACGGGAGATCCCCGAGAAAATCTGTGAAACCGACCCTGCCGGGAACCGAATCCAGATCGCCTGAGGCGAATGGTCTGACCATTCGGCCTCAGAGGTCATACGTAACCGTTTCAAATAATTCGTTTAAAATATGGTTCCTGACGGTACACAAAGCTCGTTAGGACTTTCACTAATATTTAATCCTTATTTATCGTGGTCTAATATGGCAAAAGATTTAAATGCAATCCTTTAAGGCATAACATTTTGGTGCAAATTATTATAAGAAATGGTTATAGTCGCAAAGAACGTGGCATTTAATATTACGCTTGATATTGTAAGGTTAAAATAGCATATAAAAACTATCTGTCTGGCAGAAAATTGCACACCAGTCAAAGTTATACTCGCCTAGAGACTTGGGTGAGGCTTTGTGCCCGTGCTGTGTCATTCTCAACGCTACGTGCGTCTAAGCCATTAACATGCTAAATACGTCGACCCAGGCATTCACTTATAATTTGTTTCAACTGCCTAGATCAGCAAACTGTTTAAATCAGACAGCAATGTTTAGTTGGAAGACAGAGCTGTGTGCCAGCTTCTAGACGTTGAACATCGAGGACAGACTTGGGCACCTACGTAAAGTACTTGTAAAGGTGCCACGCCTTGTTTCACAGTACTCGAACATGCGAGTAGACAACTTTTGAACAGCCTACAGTAATTATATACACTGCAGACGGCCCTGACTTGGCTTGGCGACATGAATAATGATTTATTGTAGGGAAGCAGTCGGATAATGACAGCTGAACGCGATATGGCCATGCGCTTAAAACACGCAGCTGCCATTATGTTTGAACGCAATAACGTGTTATTAATAACTTAAATGAAAATAATTTTTAATTTGCCCAATAAATGTTGGAATGTCAACAATTTCTTGCGTAAACCATTATATCAATGCAGTCCTCTGGTTAAGTTGTAATTTACATAATTATTGTGACTGTGGGCCTCGTGCAACAATTGAGGAATTAGCTGGGATAAAGGCCTTGGTAAGTAAATTGCATATTGAGACAACGGCAGGTATACGTTTCTTAGAAATCCATTCTTTTTTTTTTTTTTTTTTACTTTCATGTTTCTCTGAGACAATTTTCTCTATGTACAATAAATAATAGCTATTTATATTACACGAATTAATAGTAGCTACTATTTATACACACTCAAAGATAAACCAGAAATTATTAATAGTATAATGGTACCAGTTCAGGTCAAGACAAAAATGCATAGCTTGGAGAAGAATTCAGATACCGGTACAAAAAGTTGTGAGCGTCTTCTGTGGACTTAATGGACAAGATAAATTGTTTGATTGAAGAAAGGCCTTTTTAGCCAACTCCTCAATCACCGGTAATTGTGAACCAATAAAAGACTTATTTACTTTAATCTGCATCGCAGTTCGTTTATTGTTATCTCTGTCACATTAACGTTATTTTAAACAATAGTCAGGCGAAATGACTGCTGCAGTGTCAGAAGAAAAAATGTAATATCATTCACTTGGTGCTAAACGTAAAATACCAAGGTAGAGTTTAACACGAATGTATTTTATGCCGCCATGCTCCAATTGCATTTCTCATCTATAATATAACCGCCTCTGCAATTGTACTTGTGACCTTACCACTGGGGTAAAAACTCATACCGAAAATACAACCAGAGATATCAGACATAAACGTAAATTATTAGGTTTCATAAAGCTACATATTCCGTAGAGAAATAATCTACCTTCGCACTGAAAAAAAAAGAGTATAGTTGCAGCTACCATACTTGTGTTAAAATATGGACAAAAAACAGTTTCGTTGTTGGTACTACTCTGTACTGTTACTTCAACAATCTGTTTTGTAGAATAAACCAAAAGTCTCGTTGCTTTACAAATCAGTCGGTAACTTCTACAAACCAGGTTGTTGCAGGAGCTGTCGACAGTAGTACCAACAACCAAACTGTTTCGCTGTCCCTATTTTAACAGAAGTATGGTACCTACAACTGTAATCTTTTTTCAGTGCGCATGTAATATAATTAAAATCATCCTGCCATATGTTCCTCTACATTGAGATAGGAAAGCTTAGAAAATATGTCCTGAAGGCATATGAGCGTAAAGAAACATATTCCGAAGAGCATTGCAAGGGCGAACAAATACGACGTCAGAAAGATCCATATATGACTAATCAGTCGTAAGGACAGTATTGAATCACCTTACTATTGTAGAGTAGTTGGTACCTGACCTTATAACTTGCAATAAAACGAGCGGCACTTTCACGACATACTTGGGACATATTAACTGAGGAAACATACTCCTTGCGACTATCTGAAGAGAAAAGAAATAAGAAAATACTGAGTAAATGGAGCCAGTTCGGTTTGACACTAAAAGCTTTCAAAATTATTGTTAAATGAACGCATGAAACTGTATATAAGTTAACTGAAATATTTGTGTTTAATTTCATCGGCACAGTCTTGCGTGAGGCTTTAAATAATTGAAGAAGGAACCATGCTTGATTTTTACTTAACACTAACTACTATCGCATTAAGTACTACCGGATCTAATCGAGCGGAGTTATATTTAATGAAGTGAGTGTGCGGGCTGTTCTCGTAAAACAAAAACCCAGAACCGACGTGGGACAACTTCAGCGCATCCATCCCACTCCAGGTGACTATAGTCAAAAACACAAACAGACTGCATTGTTAATGCATTTTGTGCCGTGATGAGACAAGGTACGGTTGAAGCCGCCTGTCATGTAATTAAACAGGAGCAACTATAGCCTATTATATGCACAGTGTTTATGAGACTTTGTTTTTATGTCGCGTTCGGGAAAAAAACCTTACCGCCATGATCTTGAAAACGCCGCCACATCAAGCCGTCTGCAAACGTTTGACGTTTTGTTATAACAAGAATGCTGACAGGTATCTGTAACGCAGACAATGTCTGCCGTCTGCTGTCAGTATCGCCAACAATAAATCTATCACGATCAATAGATTCAGTTGTGTTACAGTGTTAAGACCATGCTTTCTTTTTTATCTCTATTCAGCAATTTAATTTTTTTTTCGTCTAAACAAGAGCAGATATCATAAATCTGTCAATCAGTTTTGTTTAAAATTGTGTTATCCATGTTAGTTATATTTTTTGAAGACAGTAAATTCTATAGTTTAAGCTAATTACGTAACTAACAAAATTCTGGTTAGTTGGCATTTTAGTAGAAACCGAATAATTTCTTTTTTTGAAAAAATTAGCTGCCACGGAAAAAAATTTCAAACGAAAGAACCAAACAGATTTTTATACCTATTCTCGTTTGAGCTTAAAAAAGTAATTTTCGTAAAAACAGTATTAACTAAAGAGCATCGCCTTTAGTAATATCGGCTATCGTTTCCGTTCACATACACTCTGCTGCAGACATCTGTTGGACGTTACTGAACGACTCAGAACGCGTAAATTAATGATACCTACAAGCGGAAGGCTAGCGACGATTCCTACCGCCCACCCACCTATCATAACTGGATTTACGAGCTGCAGTACCTGTTTCAAAGCCCACCGCAACTAGTGACGTCCTATCACAGACTTGCCTTGCTGGAATTGCCGCACCGCGCTGGAGAAGTACAGAGTTGCAAGTTAATAACTGGCTATGATTAATGTCCCTCCGTGTAAAAGATTTACTGTAATTTCTTTATTTCTTACCAACTGTGCCAGGTTTGAAACTAACTTAGCTAGCTGATTAATAAATACTTACTTCCAATCTTCGTGTTGGTATTTATTTTTCATCCTGCGAATTTAAGCGCTTATTGAATGACGAGTTAAACATATCACAAAAAAATATCGCAACTCATAAAATATATCTCTCGAGAAATTAAGCTCATAATTTATATTACGTCAATAAACTTGTTAACAATAAATCAATTGTTTCTTCCGGTTTCAATATTAATGAAATTGCCATAGCAAGGAGAGTTAAGGCCAAGCCTGGTAATATCACAGTGATTTTGAAAATATTTTTTTCAAAGCAACGTTATTTTCTTATAGAGTTTTCCTTGCATTTTTGTCACAAAAATATATGTATTTGTTTTCAATATTTTGTAGCAGTTAACGTCCTATTTTTTCATATTTTTCCACCCAAATATCCCCAATTTTTTTTATGAAAATAAGCCCAAATGAAGCTAACTACTGAACGAAAGGTGCCTTTTTTTAAAAACCTGCATAGAAATGTGCATCGTATGACTGCTCTTCACTTTTGATTTTTTTGTAGTGTCTCATTAGTAAAAATTTTGGAATTTTTGCTTTATGTCAAAAAAAAGTATCAAGAATAGTCTTAAAAGGGGGTAGATTTCATGACATTAAAATAACGAACGTCAAAAAAGTAATTTACTTTGTAACGCGTGGCACTGTGCCTTTTATAATATACCGGAATAGTATTTCACTTTCTTAACCACTTCTTAAATTGTTCAGAAAACTGCTATATTAGATAACAAATTTATGTTAAGAGAGCGTACATAATTCAACGCTTTTTGCATTAATATATAACTGTGGATTTCTTAAAGTCAATTTGCGAAAATTAAACAATAGTAATCCTAGAAAATAGTTATAGCCAACGTTTTAAGCAAACTTGTTTCTAGTGTTACGAACTTCTGAGGCATAATCTCTGACGTCTGAACCAGGTGCATTTAACTGCGACGCAAGAGATCACGCGTAACGAATTTGTAATTCTGGATAAATATTTACTCATAAAGTTGGCAAATACCATTATCTAGGATTGTCATTGAGTATTTTATCCATATTGGCTTCGGAAAAATTCGTGTAAATCAACTGATGTTTTCAGCGTTTATTTATCTACCACGCACTCTTAAGAAAAATTAGAATTAAGTGAATTTTTAAACTGTAAACCTTATCCGTTATATAACTGTGTTATGTACGCCTATACTGAGTCATCGGTTCCCTAAATACGAGCAAAATGGAGTCGCTATTTATTATTGGAGTTACGAATGTAATGACACGGGTTGAACTCCATTTCTGGCTATTTTTATTTATATTCTCCGCGTTTTTCTATAATCACTCCACGAGGATTATAGAGTAGTTTATCTCAAGGCATAGCTGATTTTACTAACCCATTTATGGTTTGTCTGAGCCAATAATTCTGTCTTGTCTGTCGACAAGAAGTTCAGAGACCTATGTACCGAGTTTAGTTTACCGTGTTGTGGAGGCGAACGGGAGAACCCTGAGAAAACCAGCTTATCAGCAACATTGCTCGGTGTGATTCCGACATGCGAAAATACGGAACCAATCTCGCCAGGAATCGAACCCTAATCTTATTGGTGAGAGGCAAGTTCGCTAGTCTCTGCCCTGGCCGCTGCCCAAACTGTCTTGTTGAGACATGTGAACCAATTTTCTACAAATTGTAAAGTAAACATACGAAATGTCTGACTCCAGCAAACTCATAGTGATTGCTAAAAAAGTGAACTGTAGGAGATTAGTGAGTAGGAGAGCTTCGCTTAACATCGAAGTCTTTAGTGCTGGTGTGGGCAGACACGAAGTGAGTATGAAGCAGCGCCGGAATGAAAACTTGGGAGAAACGGGAGATCCGCGAGAAAACCCGCCAACCAGCGACATTGTCCGGCACGATTCCCACATGCGACAATCCGGGGATCAAACCCTGATCGTCTTGGTGGAAGGCGAGAGGTCTGACTTCTCGGCCACCGCGGCCCCTATCTGTAGGAGATAATTCAAACCAGTAAGCGCACCTATTTTATAAAGGCCTTGCCATTGCTCTTTGTGTGGCATTGATAAATTATGCTTAAAACTGTGCACTTGAGATGACTAACATAATTATCATTAGATATAGATTACACTGCTTTTGCGATATTCATTTTACCACTAAAGAGAGCAGATATCATCAATATTTTGGTACTTCTGCTAAACCGGTTTTCGCAATAGTATAATATTTTTTTCAAGACAAAAACTATACGATTTCACCTAATAAGTAAGATTACTAAAATTTTGGTAAGTTTTATAATTAGCTGAAAACATAGTATTTATTAGCCAACATTGTGAAAAAAATTTAAACAAAACTGCCAAACATATAATAGCTGTCTAAAAAATAATTATCCCAAAACAATACAAACAGGTGAGTATACCTTTACATGTCAGAGTTTCAATGGCGTGGTGTACAGCAATTTTCATCACCATGTTTTAATTTTTATATTTGTACTTGTTTAGACACAAAATATGTCTAAACTTTACTGTTACAAAAATGTGTTATATCTCACATAGTTTTTGCGTAATGGCTCGTTAAAGCCAAAGTTACGTGTTTCGGTTCTTAGGATTACACTTAAACCAACACACTTAACAAAATGAAAAAAAATTCACAGACGATAACGATGTTGTAGGCTACAGGTCCAACTATGTTTAACCACAAAATAAAATATATATGTGTTAAAAACATGTTATTAACTTTTCAATTTTTATTTTAAATTTCATCATTTTATTTAAATACTAGTGTAATTTTTATTCTTTGGTTTTATGTGCATGACATTGTAGCCTGCAATGTCTTTACTCACTTCGATTTTTTTTTGGTATGGTATATCATATTTTGTATTTAGTGCCGTCTTTAAAACGGAAAAATGCAAAATTTTACTTTAACAAGTGATTATGCGAAAACTATGAGAGATAAAAAATTTCCATTAGAGCCAAGTTTAGTCACATTTTGTGTCAAAAATAAAAATAATATATATTTGTTGCAAATAAAAAAATTGGTGATGAAAATTGGGGCAGACCGCGTTCATAAAACTCAAATGCTTCGTTGTATTGGATGGTAGGCAAAGATACGTTGGTCGCTGGTTGCAAAGTGAATGTTGCTGATTGCAAAGTGGGGCAGATGAGACGTTATTCGTGATGGTGTTGTACCTACATGTCTAGAGAACTCACTATCAGTTTATAGAAACATACCGCTCTTAAATCCATTTACGTTTACGCGATGGAATTTAATTTGAAAATTAAGCGCTTCCGAAGCTCATCCTTTCATCTTATCTCGTTTATTTATTGCACCGCCCGCAAGCGTAAAGGAGGCTCAGAAACGACGGAGACGTAAGAGCGACCTTGAAATGTGCATAAAACGCCACATCGCCTTAACGATCCAAGCTGTAAACTAGCGATTCCTCTCCCACTTCATATTATTGCACCAAGTTGTGTGTCGCCATTTCTTATCACTTCGCTGACAAGCATTACCTCTTAAAGAAAAACATAATTTCAAACAAAAACTAACTCTGCATCAGGATAAACTCTATCTCAAAACTCGCTCACTTTGTCTGGAGTGAGTGAGATATTTTGGTCAGCGCTTAACATCGAGGTCTTCAGCGGTGGTGAGGGGTGACATGAGGTGAATATGGAGCAGCACCGGAATGAAAGGGCGGGGGAAAAGTGTAATCCCCGAAAAAAACTCGCTGGCCAACGCACGATTCCCACATGCGAAAATCCGGGGACCGACTCCGTCGAGAATTAAACCCGGATCGCCTTGGTGGAAGGCTAATGGTCTGACCACTAAGCCACCGCGGCCACTCCAGGTTGTCCGGAGATATTTTCGTTAATGCATCTGTCTTCACAGTCTCGATACTTTAACGATTCGGCTTTAAAGTGTGTATAGCGTATTCACAAGGTGAAAATAACTCAAATGTTATTTTTCTGAGTGTTACTTTACACTTTAAGCATAACTTACAAAGTCACCCGATTAACAAATCAAAGCGCCAAAACACTAAAAATTAAATTTCATTATTTAATTGCATTTAGTTAATGACATTACTAATAAAAATTATACATAAATTTGGCAGCCAGGGAACAATACGATGCTAAGTATACTTTCTATACTCACATTTAAGACTGATAATACATATTTGTATATCACACAGTATTAATCGTGGGTGCGTTGAATGAAAAATCTGCACAGAAATGTTGCATTTTAGCTCACAGCAGCCAATTTTAAACTCTTGTGTGTACTATTTCTAGTTATATTCCATAATATTAAGATAAAAATTCAGCTTTTGGATATAATTTTTGTTTCTAAGTGAATGTTTGTTTTCACATACGACAGCGTAATCTGAAAGTAAAATATTGTTATAGATATATTCCGGTTAAAATAGAGACAACGGTCCGGTTTTGCTGTTGGTACAATATGGATTGCTCTACGAAAATTTGTTCCGTAAAACTGGCAATAAGTCTGTAAAATGAGGATGCACGTTGCTTCTTTTACAAAACATCTGCGGAACAAACCGTAGCAGGAACAAACCGTAGCAGGAACAAAATATGTTGTACCGGCCAAACTGTAGTGTTGTCTCTATTATAAAAGAAGTGTGATAATTGCAAAATATTCTTACTTTTAGTGTTATTGTGGTTGAATAATGCCAATATACACTCTTTTAGCTTTATGTCTCAACGCAATACAACAAAAAGAGTGGCGATAAAACTGTGAGCATAAATCTAGATGGCATATTCTTTTACCATTTTGCCATACGACATTGTGCTGCAGTGGCGCATGATATGATCATAGTTTGTAGCTTCGTCATTTTCATACATTGCTAGAAATTTCCAAGCAAAATAATATTTGCTCTATGCTTAATAGAATATTTAGATTTGTTGGTAAATAAATATAGGAGATATAGTAAATAATTATAATGGAGAGTTAGATATTAAAGAGTTTAGCATCTGAGGCAAAAGAGTAAAGATGCTCTTTAACAAACTTTCATCCTACCTCAAGTATCTCTAACTAAACTCCCACTTCTCCCTGCAAAAATAACAAAAATGTGCGATATGAGTTGTGCAACAAAGTATATTATTTTATGATGTGTTGTCAAGATACGGCAAAGTTGTGTTCAAAGTGAAATAATGGCGGCGTCTTCGTCCAAAATAACTCCATTGTCAAACCAAATTCATTGTACACTAGGACACGAAACTTTGAGGAAAACTTCATTGCTCGTGAAGAATGCGTGCATACAAACGCTTAAGCTTCAAAACAAGTTCCACATGCTAACCAACTATTTAAACATTTAAACAACTAAGTTCTGTATTTTGCTAAATTTTGAACAAACACAGGTGATCAATAATCGATTGCGACTTCGATGTAGGACAGATAAATTGATCCTCGTTCATCAGATATTGCTGAAATTACACAGCCGGATTCAGTACGACAGAAACATTTGATTTATGTACACAAATGTTACTCCGAATTTACTTTTCTAAAAGTAAGTTTAATAGTCTATTCAATGATTACATCACGATTTATTCCAGCTTGACTTTCATCGTTTGCACAACAAACTGATAATGCTTGCTGTTTAGGGTTCGTAAATGTAAAGCAATAAAAAACCTCTCCAAACAATAGCCTAAAAATTTCAGTTCTATTTTAAACACCCTTCAGCCTTCAACATAAACATTTTACTTTTATATATGCGTATATATTTATTTATATATGTGTATATTTATATACATAAATACATATACATACATATACATATGTAATACAAATTTAGGAAGGCTTCACCCTTCAGTGTAAAGATAAAATGTATAGTAAACAATACATACTAGACTAAACTGGTGATTTAAATACAGTAATTGGCTTTAATATTCCTTAATTACTACATATCTATTACACTGTAACAACTAGCGAAGCCATTGGCTGGACCCCTCCCCTCGTGACCAGCTAGGGAGGTGGTTCGAGCGGGGGTGGGGTGAGGCCCCAAGACACACTATGCACCTGCTCGTCTCTCCCTCGTCTTCACAAGGACAAAATATATACAATTTCTTATTTTTAACATAAAACTTGGTGTAGTAATGGTATTTCGATGAGAACTATTGCAATGTGATC
>PNEQ01085850.1:0-25208 GCA_003012365.1 Medauroidea extradentata | reverse complement strand
CAGCAGAGAGAAGCACAGCAGCAGCAGAGAGAAGCACAGCAGCAGAGAGAAGCACAGCAACAGAGAGAAACACAGCAGCAGCAGAGAGAAACACAGCAGCAGAGAGAAGCACAGCAGCAGCAGAGAGAAGCACAGCAGCAGCAGAGAGAAGCACAGCTGCAGCAGAGAGCACAACACCACCTGCTAGATAACAAGAAGCCTGAAGGAGAACATCAATCCAGCAGCAGACAAGCCAGGAACAAGAGTACAAGCGACTAACTAACCCCTGGCTACCTTGTGGTGTTAAAGAAGGGGGCGCCGAAAGAAGACGAGTATCCGGTGTCAGACCCCTTAGGCATAGCCAACCAAAGGTCAGCGAATGCTCATGGTAAATTTCAGGCAGGTTGTCCCCAACCAGTCACAGACCAGACTGAGTTGGGGCTCACCCCAGGTGGCCATTAGGGTCGCTGGGGTGAAATAGGCGCCCCACATTACCATAATTTCAAGGAAACAGGGACTCATTCGAACAGCAGGCAGGAAAACTGGACCACCATTACAAACAGGAAAAGAAAAGCAGACACCCCACAACAAGACTATAAAAAAATTGATAATAAATCAACCCCAAATCAAATGGAGAACCAATCTAGAGGTCTGCAAACCTCAGAGTCTCACAGTCGACCGCCTCCCACTCATTAAATCGCATGACCAATTCATGCAGCTGGCCAGAGAAATTAATAAGGCCACAGACAACCGAACAGTACTCATCTACACAAAGGAAGGAGAAAAAATTAACTGCAAGGAATGGGATACCTACAACAAATGTCTCCAAATCCTCAAGGAAAAAAACATCCCACATCACACATACAGGGCCAAACCAACAAGTTTTACTACAGTCATTGGAGGGTTCATGCCACAGTGCAGTGAGGAGGAAGTAACTGAATACCTCCTAGAAGAAGGAATCACTGTCATCTCCATCAAACAACTTAAGAAGAAAAACAGGGACACTCAGGAACAGATACCAATGCCCCTTCATGTCATTGAAACCCCACCAGAAAATAAGGAGGCGCTCATAAATCTAACCAATTTAGGTGGCATCAGGGTCACAACAGAACCCTACAGAAAATGGTACAAGCCACTCCAGTGCTACAGGTGCCAGCAATTTGGCCATCACAGCTCATGCTGCGGCCAACCCGAATCATGTGTCATCTGTTCTGGCCCACATCACACGAACGTTTGCCATCATAAACATGAGCCTAACATACAACCCAAATGTACAAACTGCCAGGGGCCACACACAGCAAGCAACAGAGACTGCCCAGTCTGGCAACAAGAACTGGACAAATGCCACATGAAAAATTTCCCAAACGAAAAACAAGAAGTTCCAGAGTTCACACAAGTAAAGGCACACGATGAGCCACAACCAAACCTAAAGAATCTATCAGTCATACCCCCTGAAGTGGGCAAAAAACCCAGCAACCAGCCCTCCAGCAGTGCACACCGACCAAGATGGAAAAATTATCAGAAACACTACAAGCAGAACACCTGAGCTCACCGACACCATGGAAGCGATCTCGTTCATACAAACAAAAGACTTCAAGACAGTAATCAAAAAAATTCTCAAGATCAAAAAACAAACACAAAAATGCACTAGCCGGGCAGAAATACAAAACACGATCTTCAAGGGAATTCTCAGTACTGTCACCTTTATTGTACGCACTTTACACACGGGATATCCCTACCTCATCAGTGGCAGAAATCACCCTCTATGCTGATGATACGGCCATATACACCAGCGACAAAAGCCTGCTATTCGCAAAACTAAAGCTCCAGCACTATTTAAACGAACTAGAAGCTTACTGGAACAAATGGACCATCAAAGTTAACCCTGCAAAGAGCACCCTTCTCCAATGCTCGAAGAGGGCATCCGACAACAAGGAAGTTTGCCTAGGAAACATAATAATCCCGACAGTTCAACGCACTAAATACCTGGGTATCCTCTTCGATAAGAAACTTACATGGGAAGATCACACCACCCAAGCAAGAAACGCAGCAAACGGTAAATTTATCCAATCTTACCCACTGCTCAAATCCAACTCACTTGCCTTGAGAACAAAAACAATGCTCTTTAACGCCACCATAAAGTCTGCAATGCTATACGGCTGTGAGGTGTGGGGAATGGCGGCTGACCACATAAAAAAGTCCCTACAAATCACCCAGAATAAAATTCTCAGAAGCATTACACATTCCAACAGACGAACGAGAACCGAAGACCTCCACCGCAAAACCAAGATAAACTACATCAACGAGACCATCACCACAGCGAATCGGAAATTCTACGAGCAGATCAAGACACATAAGAACCCAGCCATCCGACAGCTAGGAAGACCTGGTCCAAGAGGAAGATCACTTCAACTTTACAACAAGGACTCCGCCAGAAAGGAAGCCCAAGTAGGGGAATGCCTGGCAGGGCCAGTGCCGGTGGTGAGTATCACCCTCGAGCGCCACGCTAGCCGGAGGGGCCTGCCAGGAACCCTGAAAAAAGGTAACCAATCTGGGGAAACGTGGTGCACAGCTGACTCAAACAAACCAACTTAAAACAAATTAAATTAGCAGGCACACAATAACTAGCTGATCTCCACACTCAAAAATCAAGTGCATTCATCACACACCTCGCACACAACAGCAACTCACACTATCTTGATACTGCCGCTGCTGCAGCACTCATAAGAAAGCATAAGTTAAAATTATAAAAAATTTAAAACAATAATAATAAAAATATAAAAATAAAACAATAAAAAACACAATTGCTATTAGGGGTAATATGATAATTTGTGTGGCTGCACCCAGTAGGCACACAAAGCCACTTTAGAAGCCAGCAGGGCGCATTCTTACCTAGGTGGGGGTAGGACTACCGCTTAAAAAAATAACAACTATGTACATATCAATTACAACAACATTAACTAGGACAGGGTTACTCTGAATATGGTTTGCATGTTATCAATCTCATTTTCTGAAATATTTCGTTCTAACCTAATCTATATTCAAGGCAATTTGTAAATGTATAATCTGGTATTCTATGTATAGCTATGCGGGGTCACCTTGGAGTGGAGGAGCGAGTACATAACTCGAAACCGACATAACAAGATGACCACGCAACCCTCCCTTGTCCCCAACTTAAAGTAGGAAATTTTAAAAATCAATGAAGGTGAAAAACCGTTAAAATAAAATCAGGTAATTTTAGCTATTGAAATTCCCCTAGGCAGGAGGTAAAGGCCCCTCGGGTCAGGTACTCCACAGAAATCTTGCAAAGGATCCTCGGGGGAACCCAATACTGGACTTTCCTTGGGGATTCAAGCATACAAAAAAAAGTCTCCTCATCAGTCGCACTCGTGTTCCTGAACCCTGTGTGTCTACCTGATGACGGGAACAGATTCTAGTTCCCGAAACGTCGTAACACTGTCTGTCTGGAAAACTACTGTGTTTTGTTTCGTCTCTTCATTGTGTCGTTGGTCTTGTCTGTATATGTCTGACATCTGTTGCATTTTGTCTCGTCTACTTGTTGTGTTCTTTTGTTATTTTTCTGTTCGTGTATGATATCTACTGTGTTTGTGGTTTCGTCTCATCGTTGTGTCGCATGTTATTTGGTTTTTATTTTATTTGTTATTTATTTCATTTATTATCTGTTTACTCCTTGTTTTTATTTGACCCGATTACATCTTGGAATTTCATGTTGTGTTTGTATCTTGCTGACTAAGCATACTCTGCTTATTTTATGGTTTCTTTTATTTGTTTAGTTTTTCTTTGACAGTCGTTCAATTTTGCAATGGAGTACGTCCAAGAAACTGAATCTAGTCATCATCTTCATTGCTGGACTCACAATCCCTTTCAATCAGTTTTTGTTTATTAGTTCTGTCCTATACGACAGGTTGAAAGTCAGGATCTTCATCTGTGTTGTCGCCTAAACCATCACTTTCACTTCTACTAACGGTGTTATGTTTCTCATTTTGTTTTGCTAAGTTAACTAACATTCTACTACTGCTGAACATCATAAAACTTCAATAAACACTCGTCGCGAAAGCAAACAATAATATTATATTACTTTCCTGCTTATCTTTTGTTTACAAACAAATCAAATCAGTCACAGATGATGTAAATAAAAAAGACAGCATAGAGGTAGGATACCAGGGAGTGTAAAAAGGTTGGATGGTTTTCAATAATGCATGTGCTGCCATCTGGAAAAAATAATTGATTGCTAACACTAAAAGCGTGTTCCCTGAGGCCATATCTAAAACGCTATGTATACAAATACTATCTTTGTGAGCCACATGTGGCTTACAAGGCTTCCAAAAATAGTTATGTCTGTGAGCCACATGGTGGCTCACATGGCCCAATATTGCAGTTACGTGTGAGCCACAGGTGGTTCACATGGCCTAATAGGGATATGTTATGTGAGCCATTAGTGGCTCCCATGGCAGTCAATGTGAAGGAATAAGTATTTAACAAAAATTTATTTAATATAAAATTATATGAAGAAAGCTATGCAGTAAAAATAAATTATATCAAATGGTATTAAGAAGTAAGTATGCTATAAGAAATTAATTAAAAAATGGTTTAGAAGGAACTATGTTATAAGGAATAAGGTACATTATATCAAGAAAACTATGCAGTAAGAAATAATTTATATATTATTAAAAAATAACTATGCTTTAAATTTTTTTTTAGAAACAAGATGTAAATAAAATAATATTAACAAATATAATTTATAGTAAATAAAGTTACACAAATTCGTATCAGCATATTATATTAATAGGTTATTATATATACCACATTAAAAATAATACTTCATTCAATTCAATCGTAGTTCAGTAGGCTAGAGTCTATGTGGGCTAAAACAGAGATTGCGACACTAGAGCATTCTAGCAAACGACGATGTAAACAATGGACCAATCATGGGGACACCCATCCAGGAACAAACATGGCGGTTGCTGACTGCTGCGCCGCCTAGCAGCCAACGATGTAAATGTGGCGACACTAGCGCTGCCTAGCAGCAAATGGTGGAAACAAACATGACCCCTCAGAGATGATGACTAAGGAAAATTTCGAGGGAAAAATTTCCTCCAAAGGGAAAAAAATCGCACTTAACCAGTGACAGCCAAAAACAAGATGGATGTCGTGACATGATGTAACATGACGTATCATGTGACATGTGTGATATTACATTTGTCACATCACATATGTCCTGACATGTCACATGGTGTATGTGACATGACATGTGTGACATGCATGTCACATGACAATGTTACCATAAGTTTCTTTAATAGTCTAACTTATATACATATGTGATTCTATAAATGAGCACTGTCAACAACCAATTTGTCGTCTGATCTATAACCTGTCCACCTTAAGTTTACCAAAATACGTCAATTTTTAAGTCGTATATTTAAAAAACGAGGTAATGTTTCCAAACCTGATACCATAATATCAGTTACCTATCATCTTGACTAACATATCCCAGGGCCAGTAAACTTCCAGAGGTCATCAGATTTTTCAGGAATTTATTGAATCACCGTAAAAAATGACAAAAAGTAGGCCTACCTTAAATCCTCTCATTTATACTAGCATTACTATTAAATAAATTGAACGGAAATCAGCTCTGTAATGAGTCGGGACATTGCTTAACTATCAATTAATTTTATTTTGAAGAGGTATGAAAAATGCATTAACACTTCATCTACATAAAATACGCACACTAATTTTAGTACTGGAATAACGATAAACACTGCCATATTCAAACATTTACTTCACCAAACCTAAGAAATTTTGCCATACGTTACTATAATAGCCTAACTTATACATATACGAGCTTAGGAACCCTGCCCTGTAGTGCTGTGAAGAACGTAGTTAGAGTCCTGCTCTGTGCTGCTGTAAGGAACATAGGAGTCATGCCCTGTACTGCTGTAAGAAATGTAGTACGAGCCGTGCCCTGTACTGTTGTGAAGAACGTAGGTGTCGTACCATGAACTGCTGTAAGAAATCCTGCGCTGTACTGCTATAAGGAACATAGTAGGTGTCCCATTCTTTACTGCAGTGAGGAAAGTAGTATGAAACATGCCCTGTACTGCTGTGAGGAACATAGTAGGAATCCTGCCCTGTACTGCTGTGAGGAACATAGTAGGTGTCCTGCCCTGTACTGCTGTGAGCAACATGTAGGAAATACGCCCTGTACTGACTGATGTGAGGGACGTAGTAGGAGTCCTGCTCTGTATTTATGTGAGGAACATAGTAGGAACCATGTATTGTACTGCAGAGAGGGCTGTAGTAAGAGCCTTGCCCTGTGTTGCCGGCTCTGTGTTGCAATGAAATTTGTATAGGCCATGCCCTGTGTTGTAGAGAGTGACAAGATAAGATCCCTCCTTTTTGGTGCAGTGAGCGTCATACTAGGAGACCTGCCCTGTGCTGTAGAGAATGCAGCATTAGGTGCTCTGTCCTGTGCTGAAGAGAGATTCATAGTACGAGGCCAGATGTGTGCTGCAGAGTGCTATAGAAGTAGCCCTTGCCTGTAAAGCATAAAGAGGTATAGAAGGAGCACTGTTTTCTGTTATAAAGAGTTGTTGTAGGATCCTTGCCCTGAGATTCAGGGAGAGCCATAGTAGTAGGCCTGCCCTATGCTGCAGAGAGAGCTATAGAATGAGTCTTGCTCTGTGATGCAGAGAGTGCTATAGAATGAGCACTGTCCTGTGCTATAGAGAGAGATAGTAGCCGGCCTGCATTGTGCTGTAATGAGAGCTGTAGATTGAGAAACACCCTATTCTGCTGTGAGGGATATAGTAGGAGAAATGCTGCGCGTAAAGAGATAAATGTAGTAGGAGTCATGCCCTGTGCTACTGTGATGGACGTAGTAGTGTCCTGCCTTGTGTATAGAGAGATATGTATTAGGATACCTGTCCGGTGCTGCTGTAAGAGCTTTAGAATGAGACATGTTCTGTGATGCTGTGAGGGTCGTTGTGGGAGAATCGCTGCGTGTTTAGCTAGAGCAGTGGTAGGAGTCCCTCTCTGTGCTGCTGTGAGTGACTTAGTAGAAGACCTACTGTGTATACAGAGAGAGCCGTAGTAGTAGCTATGCACTGCTGTGAAGTGAGGGACGTAGTAGGAAACATGCTGTGCGTATAGAAAGAGCTGTAGAAGTAGCTAAGAGCTGTGCTACTGAGTGTGACATAGTAGGAGAACTTCCGCATATAGAGAGAGCCGGTTGTAGGAGCTATACCCTGTGAAACTGTGAGGGACGTAGTAGGACAACTGCTGAGTGCATAGAGATGGTCGTGGAATGAGAACGGCCCTGTGCTGCAGTAAGGGACGTATTATAGGAAACATGTGCCCTGAGTTAGAACTCGTCCGGGACGTTGCGATATGTACCGAGTGCTAAGGAAACTTGTACCGCAAATAGTGAGTACAAACTCTTTTGCTGAGCGTGTTCCGATATGCTCCTGTGGAGCCACAGGTTTAACGAAGCTCTATGACGTTAATAATTAAGGAAGGTAACGTACACATTAGTGGTGCTAGTATTTAGCTAACGGGTGTTAAAAATGTTATTTCTCATATAGGTTTCTGTCTCTTTGCTACTATTTTTGTCTCTTGAAGACTTCTGTGGTAATAAAATACATAATGTTTTACATATCCAATTTACTAATCGTTAGGTTAAAAGATTTGTAGTGTTGGCCACAACAATTATTATACCTCATAATGATTCCCGTCTCATTACTACGATTATTGGGCATGTTGAGAATTTGAATATAATAAGGAATAGTGATTTACAAGTCTAAATCTACAGATTTTCCGCAAACAAATTGTAGTGTTCGCGATGAAAGACAATACGAGCATGTTATTTCATAATCTGTTTTAATTACAGACTGTGCTGTAAACGATATTTGCATTGTAAAGTAAAAGAAACACATTTAAACTACGGTACCGTTATATTTGTAATATGAATATATCTGGAGTCATATTGCAATGGAATATTACGTTTTTATTTTTACATCTGAAATATTGATCTTGTACACGTAGTTCCGCTGTCGGCCACTGAGTGTTTCTATTTTGATTCCTTCATAACCTGAACGGATAATTTAACTCAACTGATTTATGCTTGTATATTGTTAAAGCACGGAACTATACTCCCAGTAACACATTTTTATGTTAATTTTGTCTCAAACAACATTACTATTCTACAAAATTTAGATCAAATTTTCTGCTCTCGTATTTTGTATCACTGGCCATTTTCCTCGTGGAGGTTACCACGATGTATAAGCAAACTTCATGGTATGCGACGAGCATACGTACGCAAGATTTGCGTCCACTACCACTGCAATGTCGTCAAACTCCGAAAGTTGCAGTGCGGTAGCAAACTACGAGGCTTTCAAACTCAGCCCAGTTCCGAATGTGGGGAACACAGAGAAAATCGCTTCAAAACTAAACGAAACTTGAAATGTGTAATATTCGTACTCGGGCCACTGATATGCGTATAGAGATGGCCGAAGTAGGAGACATGGCATGTACTGCTGTGGCGCAATAAGTAGGAGAACTGCCGTGAATAGAGGGAGCCGTAGAAGGAGCCATGCCCAGTGTTGCTGTGAGGGACATAGTGGGTGACATGCTGGGAGCATAGAGAGGGCTGTAGTAGTCGTCATGCCCTATGCTACTGTAAAGGAAGCAGGGGATGTGCTGTGTGTTCCGAGAAAGCAGTACGAAATTTCCTGCCCTGTGCTGCAGTCAGGAGTAGACCTGCTGTGTGTATAGAGAGAGCCGTAGTAGGAGATTTATGCTGTGCAATTGTGATGAGGGACATAGTAGGAGAACTGCCGTGCATAGAGAGTGACGAAGTACGAGCTATGCACTGTGCTGCTGTGAAGGACATAGTAGGAGATCTGCCGTGTATAGAGGAGCATTTGTAGGATTCCTGCCCTGTGCTGCTGTGAGTTACATAGTAAGATACCTGCAGTGTATAGAGATAGCCGTAGTGGGAGACTGCCTGTGCTGCTTTGAGTCATTTACAAGGAGATCTGATGTGTGTATATGGAGAGAAATGTACGAGTCCAGCACTGTGCTGTTGTGAGATCTGTAGAATGAGACATTTTTTGTGCTGCTGTGAGGGATATAGTAGGAGACCTGCTGTGTCTATAGAGAGAGTAGTGGTAGGAGTCCTGCACTTATCTGCTATGATGGAGAAATAGGAGACCTGCATTGTGTATAGAGAGAGATGAAGTAGGAGTCCTAAAATATGCTGCTATGAGATCTGTGAAATGAGCGTGCCATGCTGGGAGCATAGAGAGAGTCATAGTAGGAGTCCTGCCCTATGCTACTGTGAGAGAATTAGTAAGAATCCAGCTACGTGTTCAGAGAGAGCAGTGGGAATTTTCCTGCCTAGAGCTACAGTGATGGTCGTAGTAGGAGACTTGCTATGTGAATAGAGATGGATGTAGAAGGATTCCTGCCTTGTGCTGCTGTTAGGGACGTAGTAGAAGATCTTCTGTGTGTATAGAGAGAGCCGTAGTAGGAGCTATGCGCTGTGCTGCTGTGAGGGACAAAGTAGGAGAACTGTTGTGTGTATAGAGAGAGCAGTGGTAGGAGTCTAGATCTGTGCATCAGTTAGAGCTATAGAATGAAATATTCTCTGTTCTCCTGTGAGGGATTATCAAGGAGAACTGCTTTGTGAATAGATATGAGAAATTGGGCCTTCAGCCCTATAATTATTGTGATATATAGAAGGGGGCTATATTATAAACCCAAATTATTACTTTTGTAGTATAGGAAATGTTAAAAGTCATGTCTATGTGTAATTGGATAATTTGCGCTGATTGTAGTGTAAGCCATTGGCAAGAGCAAGAGCAGAAATTGAGAAATCTTAT
This sequence comes from Medauroidea extradentata, assembly GCA_003012365.1. NCBI lineage: Eukaryota > Metazoa > Arthropoda > Insecta > Phasmatodea > Phasmatidae > Medauroidea > Medauroidea extradentata. The sequence goes on along the minus strand of PNEQ01085850.1, from coordinate 15,330 downwards.
TTGTTATGTATTCAAATTGAAACATCAGTAGCAGTAATCCTCATGTTAACACAGAGTTTCTTAAGAGTCCAATCAGCGGTTTAGTGCCAGCAAGACACGATGGCGAGACGACACCCAGAGTACGTGGACTATGGGCAACTCTTCTCGCATAGGAATGGTAATTATAACGTTAGGAAGCGAGGGGCCGTGATGATTTCATCGTATACTGTAGACCATGGCGAACAAAGAAAGTTGAGTGGAGGAAGTGTGGGAAATCACGTCCACAACAGTACTGTGGTCACAGGTAGGGAGCCCGAGTCATTGTTGTAACCTCGTGACGTCAATGGTTCGCTGATAAGCCTAGCAAAATTGACTTTAAAAGAGGAGTCTTGAATCAACCTCCAGGGAAATCTTACGCCAGTCTGCAGGTCCGCTCCTAAGCGAGATGTGTCGCCTTCGTGTCATAAGTGAGTAACTCTCTTAGTCTTATAAAGTTAATTGGATTACATTAATACTTGAGAAAATACTGCATATTTCAGTATGGATGGCCCGATAGTACGCCAAGTACAATGTCCCTCATGTGGCAGTGCAGTGTGTGTCTCGAGCTCCTGGGCTCATCGAGTAGAATCAAAAGACGGAGTTATAAAAGTGGTCCTCCAAAAAATCCTCTGGTGCGCATTTTGTGACGCCAAGTTTAATTCAAAGTAAAGTTTTCCTTTTGTTTTAGTCTGAATAGTTAGTGCAAGCTGTACCACAGTTTATATTGTATTGCAATGTAGAGAAGATATAATTATGTAGAAATTGTAAGATAATTTTTATATGTAGATTTTTATGGTGTTGGATAATGTTTAATGGACAGTAGAATTACATTAATAATTAAACTAACAAATCTGTGTGGGATGTGAAATATTTAGTAAAGTGTGATCATTATTGAAAGTATGGTATTTCACATATATTATTATTATGAATAGGCGTCCTGATGTCCCGCATCCTGTGAGGTGCCCTATTTGTAATAGAAACACCACCTTTAAATCGCAGCGATATTTGTGTTGTCAGTCCACAGTGGAACATAATGTTGGAGGTGGTGATGATACTGTAGCGTTAAAGATTGTATTTAAACTTCGTTATCATTGTGGACGTTGCAGTGCACTGCTTCCTAGTATCTCTATCTCCTCTGCTGGGCCAACTCATAGAGAGAGAGAGAGAGAGAGAGAGAGAGAGTTAGGTTCAGGTGTGTCAGATGTAAAAGTAAGTATATTTGTTCCTCCGAGTACCACGGGTCCACGCTCTACCGAAGAGAAGCCTATGCTGTACTACCTACCATCTTAACATCTTTAGGTGCAGTTTGGGGTGACAGTCCCCCTCTACACCTTACTGTCTGGTGGCAGCAATTACCTGTGTCTTTCAGCGGCACGTTAAAAAGACCACGTATTTCATCTAAGGCGTTTTAAATGGTATAAAAGACCGCCGGCCATGTGACGTAAAAGATAGATGTGGTAGGTGTCCTGCCCTGTACTGCTGTGAGAGCTGTATAATGAGACACTCTTTGTGCTGTTGTGAGGGATGTAGTAGGAGACCTGCTGTGTTTACAGAGAGAGCAGTGGTAGGATTTCTGCCCTTTGCTGCTGTTAGGAATTATTAGGATAACTGATTTGTGTATACAGAAGGCCGTATTAGTAGTCCTGCCGTGTTCTGCATTGAGGGCCACAGTAGGATCCCTGTCCTGTACTGCTGTTAGGGCCGTAGAAGGGGTCTGCCCAATTCTGTAGATGGAGACGCAGTAGTTCTTGAAATGTGCTACTGTTGCCTAGTAGTAGGTATCTTGCTGTAAGTTGCAGAGCCAGCCTTATTGTCAGCTTTGCCTTGTAATGACGTTAGCGGCATAGTAGTAGCCCTGTCTTATGTTGCAGTGAGCGTCAAAGTCGCTGCCCTGCCCTTAGCTGCAGTAATCGCTATAAAAGAACACTGCCCTGTGCTTCAGCGTGCGCCAATAGAGAAGGCATTGTTTGTACTGCAGTGAGTGGCTTTGTACAATCCCTGGCTTTGCTGCTGTGAGGGCCGCAGTAGGATCCCTTACCTGTGCTGCAGTATGTGCTGTAGTAGGTGGCCTGCCCAGTGCTGCAGTAAGAGCCATAGAAGGAGACGAGCCATATGCTGCTATGAGGGACATTGTAGGAGAACTGCCGTGTGTATTGAGAGAGAGCTATAGTAGGAGTCCTTACCTCAGCATCAGTAAGGACCGAAGTAGGATTCATGTCCTGCGCTGCAGTGAGAGACGTAGTAGGGGTCGTGCCCGGTTCTGCAATTAATGGACGTAGTAGGAGTTCTACCCTGCACTCTAAAAAAAATTTGTAAAATTTACAAGGGTATTCTTTGTACTTTTACAAGTCCTTGTAAAAGTACAAAGAATATCCTTGTAAAATCATTAATTCAAGAAGTTACAAAGGTAAACTTTGCAATATTACAAAGGAATACCTTGTACCTATACGGACAGTTCCTGCACTGTAAATTATTTTGTAAAATATAACAAGGCACTTCTTTGTAGATGTACAAACTTTTGTAAATGTTGAAATTTTTCCTTGTAAAATTATTAGTTTATAATATTTAAAGGATTTTGTTTGCTGAAAAAACTTAGAAAAAAATGTGTAGCCTACAAAAATCGTATGTTCGCAGGAAATTACATATGGCATAAAGTGAATGTTTATATTAATTGTGTGCTTTAAAAGGAAGAATTATTACTGAACTTTACATTGAATGCATACAAATAAATAAAGTATAATCAGTATCCAAGTCACAGTGGTCTAGGGGTAAGATACGTAAGTTCTAAGTGTGGGGAGCGTGGTTCGAAACGTAGCACCTCCCGATTTTTTTATATTTTTTCAAAATAATCTCTTTTTTACATCCTTTAATCAAACGTTATTTGATGAATAAGTTCAGTTTTATTTACGACGTAAATGAACACTTAAATTTATTTTTTCCCTTATTGAAAGTACAGCTACAAGGCTAGCCCTTGTAATTTTACAAACATATGCTTTGTATTTAAGTACAAGGATAACCATTGTAGTTTTACAAGGAATTTCTTTGGCAACTGGGTTTCCAAAGCTTTTCTTTGTAAAAGTGCAAATATTTTTTTACAGTGTGATCTGCTGTGAGGACAGTAGTAGGAGACTTGACCAGTATTGAAGTAAAGGCATTAGTAGGAGTCTTGCCCTGTGCTGCAGTAATGAGTATTGTTGTTGTTGGGCTATGTGCTGCAGTGAGGACTGTATTTGGAGAACTATCCTGTGCTGCAGTGAGGGACGTATTAGGAGAACTGCTGTGTGTATAGGTAGAGCCATAACATGAGATTTGTGTTTTATCTGTGTGAGAAACATAGTAGGAGACCTGCTGCGTGTTTAGAGAGAGTCGTAGTACGAGACCTGCCATGTGCTACTGTGAGTAACGTAGTAAGAGATCTGCCCTGTATAGACAGATCAGTAGTAGGATTCCTTCCCTGTGCTGCAGAGACCGACGTAGTAAGAGTCTTGCTGTGTGTATAGAGAGGGCCACAGTAAGAGTCCTGCCCAGTGCTACTTTGAGGAACTTAGTAGGACTACTGCCACGTGTATAGGAAGAACCGTTGCAGGAGTCCTGTCCTGTGTGCTGTTAGATAGGTAGTAGGAGAACTGCTGCTAATATAGAGAGAGCTGTACTAGGAGATTTGCGCTGTGCTGCTGTGAGGGATGTAGTAGGAGAACTGCAGTGTATAGAGAGAGCCGTAGTAAGAAAAATCTCCTCTGCTGCGTTGACAGACGTAGAAGGAGACCTGCTGCATATACAGGGTGTAACAAATGAACGTTGAATGCACCCTATTATGTTATAGGGTTGGTCGAGACGAAATCATTGATATAAGACACGTATGGTCGGAAATGTCTGGAAATCCCTAAGAACCGGTTTTCAAAGTTCAAAGTGTGACGTCACCATAAAGACGTCACAGACGATCGCTCGTGCGCCAGTTTCCTTATTGGATACCCGCTGCTTCCAACCGTCCCAATCTAGGTCTGTTGAATGTGATGTGTGTATCTCAATGATAATGCATTCGCCTGTTACGGGCGTGGTTCAGGGTTCGATCCTGGTGGACTACCGGTTTGATTAGGGCTTGGTTTTGTTTTGTTTTGAGGGCCCGCGCATGTAACTGAGATGTTGTGGCCTTTCTGGCCCTTCCCCTCTTCCCCCTCTTGCACTCTCTGTTCCCCTGGCCGCTTTCCTGACCCTTCTTACCACTCTCTGCTGGCCTGCCACTGAGGCAAACGTTCATTCTTCGAATTGCAGTTGATTCGACCGCTCGAGTGAAACCTTGATTATGAACCGCTTCACCTTTAATGAATTAGCAGATATGCATCTTTGCTACGGTGCAACAAACGGAAATGCACCCGGTGCAAGGCGGCTTTATGCAGAAAGATTTCCTGCATGGGTGTTACTAAGTCGTCATGTGTTTGCTGCAGTTGACCGTAACATTCGCGAAAATGGCACGGCTCGGGTATGTAAAAATTGCTGGAAGTCATCAAGTGTATGTGTTTTACAGTAAATTATTTTGGTGCTTTTTGTCCATAGGGTCTTCCACGAGAGGGTGGAGACAGTCGTCGTCCTAATGAAGTCGAGGATATCGCGTTGGAATGTGTTAATAATGCAACCAGTACAAGCACACGTCACGTTTGACGTCAGCTTGGTGTCAGTCACACATGACCATTTGGCAGGTGTGGCATCGCAACAGTTTACATTCATACCACAAGCAAAAGGTGCATAAGTTACTCCCATGGGATTATCCCCTTAGGGTACAGTATGGTGCAGAGTACCTCCAAAAATGCAGAGACGATCCCGATACCCATCTTTATAGTTTTGTACACTGACGAAGCAACGTTCAGCGAAGAAGGCATATTCAACACTAAAAACAATCACTTTTGGGTGGCTGTAAATCCGCATGCTACGTATGAGCACAATAATCAGGAGAAATTTAAGATAAATGTATGGGCTGGGATTGTGGGAGAATACCTTATCGGCCCATACGTCCTACCCGCCAGGTTAAACGCTCATAATTATTTGATTTTTTTTGCGGGAGGTGCTACCCCATCTGTTGACTAATGCAAACGTTCCAGAAGGGATTCAAAACACTTTATGGTACCAACACGACGGAGCGCCGGGTGATCACCTCAATGAGGCGTTCCCCTTACACTGGATAGGTCGCAATGGCCCAGTTCGTTGGCCTGCTCGGTCTCCGGACTTGACCCCGCTGGACTTTTTCTTTTGGGGTAGCATGAAGGAATTGGTGTATGCAAAGCCAGTTGGGTCCGAAATGGACCTAATCGCAAGAATCGTGGCCGCCGGCCACGAAATTGCGGAGAAGCCCAATGTTTTGCCTGATGTAAGCGCAGCAATTGCTGATAGGTATGACGCTTGCATTCGTGCTAATGGCAGCAATTTCAAGCAATTACTGTAAAATGAATGGTGTGTTTATTGACTCTTTACTAATCATCCATAGCAGAATGAAAACGTTCCACCAGCTTCTGTTACAGTAATTCAGTACAGACAAAACGTAATTAGCGTTGTCATTGTAACATAACTGGAGGTTTGTTAGTTAATGCGTTGTTTCCGCTTTATGGTGACATCACACTTTGAACTTTGAAAACCGGTTTTTAGGGCTTTTCTCGACATTTCCGACCATACGTGTCTTATATCAATGATTTCGTCTCGACCAACCCTATAACCTAATATGGTGCATTCCACGTTCATTTGTTACACCCTGTATAGAGACAGCCGTAGTAGGAGTTATGCGTTGTGCTGCTGTGAATAAGGTAGGAGAACAGCAGTGTATAGTGAGAGACGTTGTATGAGCTACGCGCTGTGCTGCTGCAAGGGACATAGTGGGAGACCTGCTGTGTGTATAGAGAGAGCCATAGTAGGAGATTTGCGCTGTGCTGCTGTGACGGTGTAGTAGGAGACTTGCTGTTATTAAAATTGATAGAGCCGTAGTAGGAGGCCTGCTGTTGTGTATAGAGAGAGCCGTATTAGGAGTCCTGCTGTGTGCTGCATTAAGGGCCGTAGTAGGAAACCTTTCCTGTGCTGCAGTTAGGGCCTTAGAAGCGGCCCTGCCCAAATCTGTAGATAGAGATGCAGTAATCCTTGCAATGTGTTACAGTAGGCCTAGTAGTAGGCATCTTGCCGTAAGTTTTCAGAGCCAGCCTTATTGTAAGCTTTGCCTTGCAATGAAGTTAGCGGCATAGTAGTAGCCCTGTCTTATGTTGCAGTGAGCGTCATAGTCGCTGCCCTGCCCTTAGCTGCAGTGAGAGCTGTAAAAGGAACCCACTCCTGTGCTGCAGTAATCGTTATAAAAGAAGCACAGCCCTGTGCTTCAGCGTACGCCAATAGAGAAGGCATTGTTTGTACTGCAGCGAGTGGTTTCATACTATCCCTGGTTTCTGCTGCAGCGAGTGCCTTTGTACAATCCCTGGCTTCTGCTGCAGTATGTGATGTAGGTGGCTTGCCCAGTGTTGCAGTGAGAGGGATTGAAGGAGACGAGCCACATGCTGCTATGAGGGACATTATAGGAGAACTGCCGTGTGTATTGAGAGAGAGCTATAGTAAGAGTCCTGACCTGTGCTGCATTGAGGGCCGTAGCAGGATATCTGCCCTGTGATGTAGTTTAGGACCGTATTAGGAGCGTGCCGTGTGCTGCAATTAAGGGCTGTATGTAGTTGGAGTTCAGTCATATGATTCAGTAAGGATCTTAGGAGTTTTGCCCTGTACTCTAGTGAGGACTGTAGTAGGAGTCCTGCTCTGTCTTGCGGCAAGGACCTTAGTAAAATTCCTGCCCTGTGCTATAGTGAGGACCTTAGTATGTGTTGTGCCCTGTGCTGTAGCTGATCTAACTTCTGTAACCAGTCTGGATGGCGAAAGTTAGGTTTACCTAGAACTACCAGTGCTGGTTGACTTGCGTTAACTTCATGCAGAAGAAAAACCGAGAATACTTTTGAGGACGAGTTTACTGCTTTCCATTTAATTCAAAGCTGTGACTGTACTATTTACTGAGATGATTGTTTTCAGAAAACTATGTCTGATTGCACTACAAGATTTAAAAAAAAATATATCTTTATAGTGAACTGAAAATCAGGTGCAAAATAATGTTTGGTTATTAAAAAAAAATATTTTACAATGGTACAAATTAAAAGTAAAACTATACAACACAAAAGTCATGTATTCAGTTGTAAAAAAAAATTTCGTCGCCATATCTTGAACAGTTCCGACATAATCATTATACCGAAAATAGTGCTTTTTTATCTTTAGAGATGGGTCTGTATATCGCACTTAAGTAAGGTAAATTATATTTAAAATTGTTGGTTCATGATGTGTACAGTAGAATATATTTCGAAGATTTTACAATATGTACACACAATTATGTAATATATTTATGTCAAAACCAATAGAAAGCAAATTTAATATTTATTCAATTTACCATACAAGTTTTATTTAACTAATCTTTATTTTTGTAAGTCCACAATGTTAGTAAACCACATTAGAATAATTTACTATACTATTATTTGATATTTACAGACGCACGTAAACTATTTTAACTGTCTAGGTTCATTGGCACCCATGTTGAGGAAAGTAGAATTGTATGTTATGCTGCTAACTTCTTATTGAACAAGTTATTGTTTCAGATTAAATAAATTTATGAGCCGGGAATTTCCCTACTGTGAAATCATATTTGTAGGGTAGATTTAAGTAAATAAACACCGTGTTATGTTATATTACATAATTTTATTAATTCTATTATTGAAAACATATACACCAGTACATAAGTTAGAAACCTCTGGACAGATAAAATGAAGGCTATCATTTATTGCCACAGAAGATCCCCTACGGCCATCAGCGCTTACAACAATACAAACATTTGTAAATGAAAATGTCTTCATAACTATTTAATATAATTATTATGTCACTAAACATATTTAGTTTCTAGTTAACTGCGTATATGAAACGGCATTACAAACTTTTTTCTTTATATTGTACATGGATTACAATGACGTTACCAATTAAAAAAAACGTACACTCAACATAATAAGACAACTGGTTAGTTACAAGTTACGAGTTACATTACTAAACACACTTAACTCTAACATTTGAAACATCTTCAATACTCATAATATAATTTTTAGTCCATAATAAATTCATCAGTTTATCTTAGCATTACACGTAGTGACGAGTACAAAGCCACCTGATGCACCTTCACTATATCGAAGAGGTTTAAGTTCTAATTTACCAGATGCCTGAACGCAGCCTTGCAACGAAACTTACGGTACCCATTACATACCGTTCTAAGTTTTATTTGCTACAATTGGCACTTCTGTGCACGCGCCACACACTCGACACTGGCCCCCTATGTGATAGTGTTTCATTGCTATAAATTAAGATCAAACTGAAGAACCTTACACGGAATACAATAGCTCGACAAGCACACTATTTTACATAGTGTTTTCACTTTTTTTTTTTCAGAAATTTTCCTAATGTTACACTCTGTGGCTCTACATGACAATTTACACGGGCAGTTTTGATCAGATACTCTTGTAAATAATAATAAGCTATATGTTTTAAAGTCATTATAGATTTGCACGTAGAAAAAATAGCAACTTAAAAAATTGCAATACGATAGGCAGGCTGAGATACTAGCAGACTATGTGACACTGACTGTCAACAGTTCAACCTAGCAACAGCAGACAGCCTAAGATGAATGTTCGATGTTGATGGTAACACTTCAAGTTCAAGGGCTCGAGAAGCCTTGTCAGTATTACCCTATGCCAAGGAACTACAGTCACACAATGTATAACACATATATCCTTCATTTGTGACAGTTACTGCAGTGGGTAAATAAATTTCTGGCTGGGCGGATTTAAAATGTAACTGTCGTAGACTCACAAAATGTACAGAATTCACCACACTGTATTTTATATAATTTTTGTGGTATATTTGAAGTAGTAGTTCTCTGATAAATATTTTTGCACTCAAATCATGTACCCACTGTCCCTCGATTAAGCTTTATACTTCAAACGATGTGACACACAGTAACTTCTGTATGTGGTAACATTCGTACAAATCTTTTACATGAAACATATTTTCTATCAAGTACACAAAATAATGACAGTAAACAACTGAAAAAAAAAAAGACTATGGCTCAATATTCCCATTAAAATTATTTCTACAAGAAACAGAAGACTGAGCACTGAAAATAAAGATACTTCAGCAGTCTCGGTATGAACTAACATTCTGTCTTATCAGTTCTGATGCATGCCGAGTGCTGTAGTGAGATTAAGTATGGCATGCTTAATTTTGTGGTGCGCAGAGAGCTATATTGGGGGCCTACTGTAGCCACTTTCCCACTACGAAGACAGTTTGCAGACGGCACGCATTGAGTTAAACGATGCAGAGATACAGGAAAGTGAAGTCAAGGTGGAAAGGACCTATATTCCCTGGTGAAATTTGAAACTGCAGTTGTTCAAACAAAAAGTGGAACCAGAAGCTGATAAGTGAAGGGTGTTGGATGTGAACTCAAACACGACACTCACAAGAGTACATATTGACGGCTACAGTGCACAGGCATAGAGAAAGAGAGACATTTGACAAGAGAGAGATAGAGAGAACATGGACCACTTCCTGAAATGTTCACGGGCATGTACACCTAGTGTAAGTCTGCAGGATGTGATGCAGTCCTCGATGCGGTAGAGGTGTAAGGAAGGCCTGCGCGACGTCACAAGGACACCTGTAACAATCACACACTCTTTCACTACACAAACCACGGCAGTCATTACTTTATTACATTTTCAGCTATTCCAACGTGATGAGCACTGGAAACTAACAAAACGTGATGGCAGTAGCTGCATGCGAACATAAAAATGAGAGGAAGAGAGCAGGTAAAAGTATGCCTGTAGCTGCATATGAAGGACATACCGACGTGACGTGAGTCCTACTGCAGCACGCAGGCACATTAGAAATCTAGTGGCTGATCAGCACTGCCTTCTACATCCTGCTCTGTATCGTCGTCTTCATCATCACCATCTAACTCCCTCTCGCTGTCCACAGGCGCATGGCCGTTCGTAACTTTGGCCTTCATCAGCAACTCTGAGGAAAAATAAAACCAACAACAGGAATTCATTTTTAGGGCACAAAGCAGTATCCCTACAATGTTGAATTATTTTACAGTTTTTTTTTATTTTCACATTACTATATATGGTGAAATTTCGCGAATTCAATTACCTGCATGCTAGAATCAAATATTCTATGCATACTTAAGCCCCGACCAATTGTCCACTAGCTGCTACTCAGTGGAACAGCAGACAATGAACTAATAGACAGGGCTTGAGTACGCATAGGATATTTCATTCTAACATACTGGTAATTGAATTCGCGAAATTTCACCATCTCTACACATTACTGAAGAACAAAATAAATACGAATTCAGTAGTTTATTCAATGTGATGGTTCAGTTCCCAGTTCCAACCAGTCGTTAAAATTGCATTGCCGCATAATTGTGCAAAAACTCATGAGCGCAATTTTATGATACGGATGTGACAATGATCTAATTCTCTTAGGCATGAAATGGAGAATCTGTATTAGGGTGACGGACAGTTAAGAACTTGTGCGTTTGGCATTTCGGTGGGGTTAAATTGAACTAAGCATAAAAAATAACTCGTACGCACATGACTATTCTGTACCCAGCGGGGTTATAACTTTAATACAAAAATACCATGCATGCAATATTTAGAAGTAACGTGGGATTTTGTTTTGAATTATTTCAATAATAATGGATATTACACTGATTAATATGACTAAAACTGTTCTAATTAAAACTATTCTGTTACGAAACGTATAGAGTTGATGCTTTAGGTTTGACAAGGTAAGTGGTGACTAGTTGATATCATTTCTTACTATTCTTCTCAGACCTGGTGTTTGTTCTAAAGTTAAGTGTTACATGTATGTGTAAGTAATTATTAGATGTAATGGTACAATGAGTGTTTCGAAAACATTTTTTAACAAAACATTACTGATATAAATTTGGCTTTCGGTGTACAACAAACGGATGATGTCTAAGTACTTACGAAATTGAATGAAATGATGTAGTTAACTGTCGTCACAGAGCACTCTATTTATCATCATCTTAAAACGATGTAATTATCTAAGTTACTACCGGCTCGTTCATGAAGCTAACGCTAAAATAAACGTATGATGTATTATTGTAGAATATCATCACAAAAATATTATGCTCGGTTTACACCTAGCCTACACAGGAGAAAGAATAGAGTTTTCTGAAAATCTTAAATAATGCTTCGTATGGAGTTATGTACTACAGGTACACTACGAATAATCAGTTTTATGGAATATTTATGATATGCACTTTAACATACAGAAATAATCCGTAAGAGTAAACAACTGTCAAATCAAGACACCATCCTTGGTTAAGTGTAAGAAAAGGTAAAATGCCTTAACATCGCCACATTATTAATAAAGACGTTATATTATTATTAATGGCTTAATTGGTTGAAATTCATGATTAAGTTGATGATGTCATTTCATTATAGTTGTGTAGAGAATAATACATGAAATATTTCTTTTGGTTTATATAGCAGCAGGGGCGTTTTTCCGTTATTACTTATGTCGTATGTGTGCACGCGCGAAGTTGAGATCGAGTGTGTGTTAAAGTTACTATCGCGTATATCCGTACAGTGTTGGGGCAGGTGTATGTGTGTCTGTGTGTGTTGTTGTTGCCTAAATTAGTTTCGCCTAAAATCGTTTTGCCTAAAGAAGTTTCGTCTAAAATAGTTTTGCCTAAAGTAGTTTCGCCTAAAAACTTTTGTCTAATGTAGTTTCCCCTAAAATCGTTTTGCCTAAAAGTGTTTCGACTGAATACGTTTTGCCTAAAGATGTTTAGCCTAAAGTCGTTCAGCCTAAAATCTGTTTGACTAAAATAACATCGCTTTACTGAAGTGCGTATGCCTAAAAAAATTTTGCCTAAAATGGAATTCTTAAAATTCCGGCAACTAGTTTAAATCGCAAAAAAGTCATTTTGCCTAAAGTCGTTTCGCCTAAACATTTTACCGCACTCGTTTTGCCTAAAGTCATTTTGCCTAAAACTTTTCATCCTAAAGGCGTTCCGCCTAAATTCGTTTCGCTTAAATTGTTTTGCCTAATGTACTTTCGCCTAAAATTATTTGGCCTAAAATAATTTCACCTAAATTCGTTTTGCCTAAAGTATTATAGCCTAAAGTTGTTTGGCCTAAATATGTTTAATTTATTTTCCATCTCTTTGCTAAACTTTCGACAAAATCGTTGGCAAAAAATATTTTTGCCTAAAATCGTATTGCCTATAAACGCTTTCTTCAAAGTGCTACCCTCCTCGCTAAGTTTACCTAAAAATCGTCCCCCCTACAGTTATATTGCCTAAAGTCGTTTTGCCTAAAATAATTTAGCCTAAAGTCGTTTAGCCTAATGTTCTTTTGCCTAAAAGTAATTTTGCCTAAAGTCATAGTGCCTAAAGTCGTTTTGCCTCCGATTAGGCAAAACATTTTTATGCGAAACGACGGGTACGCCACTATTTGTCCGCGAAACAACTATTACGTGAAACTAATGTTACTCTATTCCCAATAGGAATCGTGAAAGTACTTGGAAATCGGTCAACTTTCTCACAATTAAACTTTTGCAAATTATCGAATATCGATCGATAATTGGCAGTGCCCCCCGCGATCTCCTGCCCCGATAAAAATTCCAAAAATTGTATTAACTGAAATTGTAGCTGACCGTGCGAACCTCCTTTCGAAGGGGTCCACGGGCAACTGCCCTGATCCGCTATCAACACACCCTGACAACCACAACCCTAGCGATCTCCACGTTTCTCAACTGACCAATCCCAGACCTTCCCTGAAAACAGGCCACGCCTCGTTTTGGCGACTACCTTACGACACAGGGGGTACACGTCGTTTCGCCTAAAAATGTTTTGCCTAATCGTAGGCAAAACGACTTTATTACGTTCTTTGCGACTGCCGCACTGATACAGTCAAGGCTACATCTCTATCGGACACTAGACGTGACAAGTGCCTCGCAAGGAACTGCAATTTCAGTTTGATCATTCATATAATTAAGAATTTAAGAGTTTAATCATTATTGAGTGACAAGTTGCGTAAATTTAAATGCCCAATAGTGGAGCAGTTTTATAAGATGAATCGCAGATCTTATAAGGCCGGGTTTATGTTTGCAAGGAAGTTTCGTTTGTGTGTATCATCTGTATGACTGTTTATTGACTGAATGCATATCATTTCTGTTGTTTAAGTGACCGATGAAGGTTCGTTTGTCTAGTTAATTTAGTACTTGGTTTTGCTTGATGGTTGGGATATTATTGTGCAAGTATGTATGTCATAACATGTATTGCGAAGCTAAGTTTTAACTGTCATGTTTGGGCTAGAGATATTGACATTTACTTATGTGATCTATTGTTATTTGTAAAACACAGATGGTTTTGGTACTGATAAATATTATGATCGGATAGTATAGTTAACGACATGGGTGGATGATTTATTCAGGTGGTATAGTTATTCAATTTTACGTTGAAAATACATGTTTATATGTACTCATTTTACAGTATCGGATAGTTTACTACATGACTTGCATTGTTTGCCTAGTGATGATTTGCATTGTTTGCCTAATGTATGCTATAGTACAAGTGAAAGGTAAATTTTATAGTTACAATACAGTACTTTCGGGTGTTTGGTTTAGATGCAACCGAATGTATGTAGGTAAACTGATTGGATTAACTGAGCTTTGACTGAGCTTGATAATTTTGTTGGTAGTTTGTGACCCATGATTATTTAAGTAGTTGGAGAGTCTAGCATGTAAGTATTGTCAACATTTTACTAAACAGATTTTTTTTAGATTCATTGAAAGAGTTTATAGAAAATCGTTAGAAATTGGTTAAGTTGGTAGGAGGGTGTGCGTAATGGTAGGTAGCATATAGGAAATGACACCAGTGCAGTTACAATACAAATTAAATGTTATCAAATATAATTTTTTAGAATATTTTATGATATATTGATTGATTGGTTTTATTGAGAGTCGATTATTTAGAGCTAAAATGATAGTCGGGTTTTAGTAATTACCATTATTAGTATAAACATAAAGATTTACGTTTAGTGATATTTTGTATTAAATTTCGATTAATTTTTATACTGATGCTCAATACATATTCTCACTCGGTGACCCCTACTTTTCAGTGTCATTTAGGCACTCTGCGAAGACACTGGCGTCATGTTTGCTTGAAGATAGTTAAAAAGGAAAGGAGAAAGGAGTGGGTGGAGTGATTAGAAATATACATCTAAAAAGTGGCGTGGGAGCCAGTATATCGTCGGAACTCATCAACGTAAGATGTGTCGGCAATTTTTTAATTCAATAAAATGTTTTTTATTATAAAGTTTTTATACCTATAAGAAAGTTTTGTATAAAATAATTTATATAAAAATAATTTTATTGCACATGAACAAGGTTCAGTTGGAATTTAAAATCTAAACATTTTAGGAAGATTCTCGTTTAACCCCACGATAGCGGCCAGAAACAAGATAGCGGTAATATAAAAATTATTTTTCAGATATTTCAAAGTTATTTCCAGAATTTATTGAAATTTTTGAAATTTTGACATTTTCCGAATGTTTTATTTTTTTGTCGAAATTTCGGAATTTTTGGAAATGTTGATATTAAGTTTAAAGGTCAACGTCATCAAACCTGGCAACTGGGGCTGTAACATCACAACACAGCAGGTGGCTCCACATAGCATCACACACCGAATCCTGTGTCAACTCTGCCATAAATATACTAGTGTCCTATAAACTATCTAGGAGGTATTGGAGGTGGATCTCTAGGTTGTTTTGTTGTTCATTAAAGATGTTCCCAATGTCACTAGAAAAATTTACCTCTTGAATTTCCACCTACGAGAGGTTAAATAGCCCCATTAGATACGATGACAGCATATTTTCCCATTGGTGCCAAGCCTTGGTCTCGACAGTAAGTAAGGAGATATTGAGATGCAGAGTGTCACACAACAAACATTGCAACGACTAATACTTGTGACGTCTTGGATGTTGTCAGAAACTTAAAATGGTATTCACGAATGTATTAAAAATATGTATAGTAAATGTTAAATTGGTTAAGGAACTAAAATTATTTGTAAATGTATAGTTTTATGTATAGTAACTTATAATGTAATCATAGGGTTGTATATATATATATATATATATATATATATATATATATATATATATATATATATATATATATATATAT
>PNEQ01085849.1:0-25209 GCA_003012365.1 Medauroidea extradentata | reverse complement strand
TATTTCATCATGTTTCGGATATGCTTGTAGTCACGTCGGCCGCCCTCGAAGGGTTAAGACGCAGTTGGGACAGGTATCTATGACGTAGTTTCGGCGGTTTTCCCACTATGAGCCACCCGGGCTTTGAGTCATCGGCCAGCCCTCAAGGTGTTACGAAACAGCCGCCGACCACTGGCCTCCAGGAACATGGCACGCAACAATATAAACGAATGCTATGCGAGATTTTTATTCTTGCCTTATAAACATCACCACAGTTTGTTTAGTAATGAAGACATATATCCACGATTCGAAAACCATGCAAGACATTTTCACCGTCCAGCATCACATAACCTAATCCGCAAGCGACGTAAATATAAACCGACGCGAGGACGGAACAAAATAGATCAAGGAACTTTGGTTCGGACAACGCGGCCGTGGTTAGGACGAACTGGAAGAAAAAAAAACATTCGCGGTAACCACATTGACGCGTTAACGTCCAAAAATACTTTGAAAAAATAGGACATTATATCTGATTGTGATAGTTCTGACTTATTTTTACTGTGGTAATTATTATTGAACTAAACTTTTTGGTATCTTCAGAGTATCGTACATCTCTAAATACTGGCAAGTGTACCAAGAAACTCGTACGTTTAACAGTGCGTCAGTCGTTAAATAACTCGTGAACCAACTGTACGGACGTGTCGTCCGCTAACCATAATTATAGTAATAAATATATGGCGTCGTAGATTGTGTTTGTAACGTCTGTATATTTGAGATACTTGTTAATAAAACTCTCTCATTAAGTGATGGAGTAGTAAATTTATATGTGCACGACATATAACAAAGACATATTTCTTATGCAAGATCACAGTGTACGGCGGTCGGCAGCCAATGAACATGTTTGTTTATAATTTGCTTTGTTTATCCTAAAACTCAACTAAGAGTGAACGGAGAACACCTGTTATTGGTCTGCGGACAGCTACAGAGTGTCATACGTGTATCACCAAATTATACATGTTGCGGAAACCTCAGTGTTTTCAAGGGTATGTTGGCACAAATAATTTTTGCAATATACCATCATCTCTAAATATTATACATTAAGGTGGCCGCCTACCTCACGCTTCAAATGCGTTGCAGTGTGTTCGTAGTAAACAGGTTTTTTATTAAGAAAATATTCCACGCGTGCCAATTGTGCCAACGTACGAAAAGGAAACACACAATTCAGACAAGGTCGGAACCTCAATGTTTCCAAGCCCTACAACGTGGCTAAAAACGACCTTTTCAGACTGCCGTACTTCAAAATGTACTTACTGGGTGTATGTGAAACTCAGATTGCGACCTGCACTGAACGTAGTTGCAGACTTCTCACCAATAAAATTATATGGTCACCGCATAATGTCCCATAGTAAAAACCGTTCGGCGGGAACCTTGCACGCTAGTTCAGCGCTTGGCTCGTTGAGGCGACGTGGCATTAAGCGTAGTTCAAAGTATATCGCTTGTTTCTATACTTATGTTTCACGAATTCGGTTGTTAATTCTCCACATACGGCAGTCTGAAAAATGTTTCTAAGAAGCGTGCCGAAATTTTTAAACTATAATGACACAGTTTGAGGTGTGTGTTCTTTTCGTAGATATACAGATATAATGTACAATAGTCTCGTCAGAAAGAGAATAGTCGTAACTCGCTGCAAAGCATTTGAAGGGCAGGTAGGGAGGCCCCTTAATGTACTACTGTTTCTGGCGTGGTATTGTGTGCGCGGCGGTTTCATTCGAATCTTTATTTTTAATGACAATTTTTTTTTGGTCTAAAACTGAATTTTTTACCCTATTTGCACAGACGAAGATTTTTTATGAAAAGAATAATGGCCTAAAGTGGTGGTGCTTTGTCGCAAATTGCTTTTTATAAAAACATTACAAGTGCTAGTAATGGAAATGTAAATTTCATTAATGATCTTGATATGTGAAATGTATAATTTGTTGGAAGACGTTTAGTGTTACTGAAGTTGTAGCTAGTCAAGCTGCTGATTACTACTCAGCAAGTTCCTGTGGCCTTATGTGCACACCTGCAATTATGTTGAATGGCTATTGGCAGATATTATTTGAGCAGAGGGCGTAGTTCATTTGACTGGACTAATCAGAACAAAGTTATTGTCAAGTAACATTCCGGATGCCCAAGTCGCCGAGAGTTGAAATCATCCTATCACTGACAGTGAAGCAGAACTGAACGCGATACATTGAAACAAAGAGGTGCAGACTTTACACCAAAAATCACCGACTACCTACTTATTATATATTTTTATATTACTCAAAATTTCGAATATACTCTATTTCAGGTAAAAGACATGGCAATATATTACGTGCATTTAGAGATAAAAAGTATCGTTAAAAAATTCAAGTGGACTGCTGTCTTTAAATTACAGTGCGTCACGTAAAAAAAAAGTGTTCACTGAACATTTTGTATAAGCAGTAAGTTAAATATATCTGACATTTTAGGGTCATGTAATCTCGTGGCAAGTGAATCCGGAAACACTGTCGCAGCTTTCCTCGGAATCCTGGCTCGAGCAAGGATATTTGAACATTATATCGTTATTAATGATATGTTTTGTTTCTATGGGAAGTGCAGTCGACAAAGAGCACAGCAAAAATGCAATTGAGGAGTTGGCTGGAATACAGGCTTCAGTGTGCTACGGCCTTCCTTCCATCAAACAGTTTCCTTGTTCCATAATGTCCACAGGAGATACACACAACATTTTATACCGATATCTCAATTCTTTACCAACTTATGAAGTTTTGTTTTGACCTGGACTGGTATCACTATGCTATAAATAACTGCTGTTTTACCTGTGACTCTGTGTATAGTAAATATTATAAATTCGCAATCGTGTAATGTAAGTCGGTACTAATTATTGGTAGTAAGAGATGTATGAGTTAGACGTAAAATAAAACAAGAAAGAATTTCTCCTAAACATATAGGCTACCTGCCATTATCTCATAACGCCATTTTCTTACTAAGGCCTTTATTCAAGCCAACTCCTCAATTTGCAAACTATGTCACACTGCAGATATTTCTTCAGGTTGTGTAAAGGTAAAACTTAAATATACTTTTTTTTTGCAATGAGAACGCAAGGCAAACGCAATTACTCTGGACATACGCCAATGCAAGCGAATGATGTTAAGAAGCTAGAAACTTACAATTAACATAAAAGAACTACGAAGGAGATATATTTTGGGATTTATTATGGGTTTAGAGATTCAGCAACATACGATCGCAACGAGGCGGGGTATATCTAGAATAAGGTTCAGTTTGTCAAACTGACCTTGACTGACAACTCGTAACATCAAGTCGGCCGGCCATCAAGACGATGCACGACCATATTTACATAAATTATTCGCTCCCGGTAAATTATGACGGCCATACTGAAACAAAAAATAGCGGCATATAAATCAATCTGAGAAATATATTCAGACACAGCAGTTATGTATCTCACTTTTGAATGCGACTGAACTGAATGTAGTACAGTGACAAAACAATGCATTTAATACAACTATAAAACAATAATTAGTAGCCTCACTATTAGGGAGGACCTGGACTCGACTCCCATTTCGGTAACCCTTACTTCGGTTTTTCAGAAAACCCTTTAAGCCCGCTTCAGGTAGTTTTACAACGATTTTGAAAATATTATTTTCAATTCAATATAATTTTATATCGAAGAATCCCTACATTGTTTTGTCACAAGCATTCCATAATTTGTACCTAATTTTTTGTAGCAAAAAAGAAATTTTTCAAATTTTTGCATTTAAAAGTATTGCCAATTTTTTAATGAAACTACGCAAATAATCAAGCAAAATATTTTTTTGCGAACGAACATTAATTTGCAAAACCTCTCAGTTTTGAATTTCCTCAAAGCATTCCGCAAAAAATCGAGTTTTTTGCACCAGTGTGAAAAAAAAAACTTATCAAGGAGACGTCCTTGCCTGGTGCATGGACAGTATTACAGCGAGATATGCGTTTTTTTACACGAAACCGCTTAACTTATTCATGTTACTTTTATCTACGAAAAGAACACCCATTTGAACTAAACTTCTCAACGTTTATATTCAGCAAGCGATTTAGAAACATGATTTCGGTCCTCTCAAAATTACTAAAAACTGTCTTTTTTTAGGATGCTGTAACTCCGAAAATACCACATGATTTCAATAAATGTAGTAAAAGACGCATGCATTGGCTTTTGCTTCATAGCTACTATCCAAAAATAAAATTTTAGGGTCACCTCTTAAAGTCCCATAAGAAAAACAGACTACAACGAAAAGCCTGCGAATAGAGGTGCGGTACCCTGGCTCTGATCGTTCCGCTGATCCCAAGAGTCAAACGCGGGAAAATGAAACTGGTACACACTCTTAAAACGAATACTGGGTTGTTTTATTAATACACGCCCTGGCCGATTACTCCTCCCTATCAAGATGCGTCTTTAAAAATCTCTCGAGTGGCGGGGGAGCGAGCGATTGCGATGTATAGAGATGATGGTATATCGCGAAAATTGTTTGTGCCAACATACCCTTGAAAACACTGGTTTCTTGCGACATGTATGATAAGAGTGATATTCGTATGACACAACGTAGCCGTCTGCAGACCAATAATAGGCATCAAATACTACAATAACGGGATTTTTATTGGCTTAGTTAAATAGGGTAACAACTCCAAGTACAAGCTAAAGTCAGTAATAGTTTTGTAAGTTGAACGTACGTTGAAACCCAGCGAACAGTAAAGTTTTCCCGCGAAAGATCATCTCTAAATAAAGTTACTTGCATTACGTGATATACTTCTGACACAACGTAGCTGTCTGCAAACAGATAACAGGCATCAAATACTAAAATATCGGAATTCTCTTTGGCTCATTCAAATAGGGTAACAACTCCAAGCATAAACTAAAGTCAGTAATCTTCTGGTAAGTTGAACGTGTGTTGAAATATAGCAAACAGTCAAGTTTTCCCACGGTAAACCATCATCTCTAGTGATGTAATACTAGCTACGGAACGCAGGGTGCTTGCATCAGAATATATCCACGAGGAATATTATGTAACCCTGTCTCCTGATCAACAAACATTGAATCTCACAAGACTGATCGTCGGCGAGTGATATACGGCAACCAGGCGCGCCACCACAAACTTATCACAACGAGGTGGCTTCCAACACGTTCGCTTTTGTGAGGACCCAAGTTCGATTTCCACGTAAGGTCGTCCTGATTTTGGTTTTCTATTTTCCATAATCTCTCGAATTCGCGCCAAGCGAATGCTGGGATGGTTCTTAAGGGCGCGGCCACCGCAATTTTCATCACCATTATTTTATTTTTTATTTGTACCATATATATTTTTTTTCTTATTTTAGACGCAAAATGTGACTAAGTTTGGCTATAATTGATTTTTTTTATCTCTCGTAGTTTTCGTGTAATGGCTTGTTAAATTCATATTTTGCATGTTTCCGTTTTAACGACTACACTAAAACCAAATGATATACCAAACTCAAAAAAATCACAATGGATAATGACGTTTCAGGTTACAATGACATGCTCATAAAATTAAAGAATAAAAGTTATTTGAATTTTTAAAAAATGCTGAAACTGAAAATAAAAATTTAAAAAGTTCAATAATTTTTTTTTAAATGCAAATAAATTTTATTCTTTAATTTTATGAGCATGACATTGTCGTTTGCAATGTCTTTATTCACTGTGATTTTTTTTAATTTGGTATATTAGTTGGTTTTAGTGTAGTCGTTAAAACGGAAACATGCAAAATATGACTAACAAGCCATTACTAGGGCCACGATTTTGTCGCGAAAAGATTTTTGCCACACTTTGTTTCAGTGACCCACGTGCACATCGGCAAATCTGTTTCAAGGTTATTGGCAGCGTGTCTTTGTTCAGGCACGTTTCTCATTTGACTGCACCAATCAGAATAAAATTATTGTGAGTCTGTACGTCTATAATTTGCCAAGGCTAGTGAGAGTAAAATCATCCAATCACAGACGATGTAGCAGAGCTGCAGGTGTGCACATGACGCATCTAAACCAAATGTTGCAAAAATCTTTTCGCCACAAAATCGCGGCTCTAGCCATTACGCGAAAACTATGAGATAAAAACATTTAAGAAGAGCCAAATTTAGTCACATCTTGTGTCTAAAATAAGAAAAAAATATCTGGTACAAATAAAAAATAAAATAATGAAGATAAAAATTGCGGTATACCGCGCCCTTAACATAGGCCGTGGCCGACTCCTCTACCTGCTCCTGTCCTTGTGTAAAGATGTGTCAGTCTAACGCCTAGAGACATGCAAAATTCGCGTCATTTCTTGCCACCAGGCTAGGCTCCAAATGGTTATATACTAGTCACACTTCTCTCATAGGTAGAGACGTGCAAAATTCGCATTATTTTCTGACAGTTGACTAGACTCCAAGTGACTATAGGCTGGTTTAACGTCTTCCGCTGGCCGATATTGGGGTGACTTGCCGCGGAGAACGCTTACACGGTAGAGTGGCCAATATCTGTAAAGACGTAACACACGTCAAAGACAACACATAACAGTTCTTGGCCAATTGAATCGCAGATTATGCTCTGTTGTGTATAGGGAAGTGAAGATTAGTCTGCTACCAAATAATAACGCGAATTTTGCACGTCTCTACTCATAGGTAAAAAAAAATGCCGTGGTCTGCCGGGTAAAATGCATCTGTCCAATATATAAAAGTTGCAGATTTGAGTGACCAATCTGCTGTAAACCGACACGTCGGTTATTACAACACAAATCTGTGATCTGTGAGTATAACTTCAAGATTGAGTCAAAAGCATCCAATCACTTACCATGAAGCAAAACTGCAGATGGTCACGTTCCAGTTAATATATTTTGAGCTTGTAAGTGTATGCTTCTTGCTTTAAATTATTTATTTTTACTGGACTTAACTGAAACAAGTTGGTGCAAAATTATGCTCACCAAAAATCAGTCACTCTATACATTGGCAGAATGAATCCACTGCTAGCAAAAAAAATATAGCCAATTCACAAAAGTCCAACAGTAGCGTCAAAAATTAGTCGGGAATCTTTGCAACTACTACTATTACTACTACCACTACTACTAATAATAATAATAACATCCGTTTTATTGGTACTCATTTACCGTGAACATTTTTATCCTGTAAGAAACTTAAACATGCTGCAAATACAGTTTGCAGAAATACGTGCCTTTCTAAGGACATAAGAATAAAATTTTCTTCTAAGACGGAATTACGAAATAAAATATGTCAAATACAACACAGAAAAGCCGTAAAGACGGTACAGGTAAAAAAACCCAATAGCCAAATATCTTTAAAAAAAAAAATTAAGAAAGAAATAATCGTGTCAAAATACGACACAGAAAAGACGCAATGACGAAACAGGGAAAACCTAATTGGTCAATTAGTACCAAATTATCGACATCAAAAATAAAAGAAAAAGCATTTCAACAAAGAAACGGGCAGGGAGAAACGACAGAAACGCCTACACCATGACCGTGCCTAAACCACAGACTAAATAATAAGTAATTAAATTACTACTTATTTATTCTGTGCCTAAAGTAACTAAAAAACTCTCAGCTATTACACCCAAAGAATAATGGAAAAACCAGTATCGTTATAAGTACTTAATTCTAAACAGGTACAATTATTATTACTACATTACATTTTGCCAAGACGTATAACTTAAAATATTAAAAATAGTATAGAATGAAAGAATCCTCGGTAGGGAACTGTATTACAAAATGTTTGTACTGCACTCGAAACAAGTTTACAAACACAGGTTGTGCAACCATTAGACGCTGACCGTACTTTTTCATAATATGCATGTCGTTGCTATAGGCGGTTCGGAATAAAGTGAGCACTCAAAAAAGCCTTGTTAAATTTCTCTTTGCAGCAAATTCGTATCTTTCCGCGCGCAACGTCTCAGCGACGGGAAATGTCTAACCTATATGGACACGTCACTTAATGCTTGCGCGTTTAAGATAAATTATGCAGCCGATAGGAACCTATATAGTTTGACAAAAAACATTTATTAATTATGCAAAACATAGTTATGTCAAATTTAGTTAATTTTATTTCAGTATTGCTGTATTTAAATAGGTAAATACACGGAACTACTTACTGCAATATGCTGCCAACCATACGAGCAGTAAGGTAACTATTGTTGACGTTGAATCATATGCAGTAACGGCTAGTGACTTTTTTCAAAGGTTAAATCTTTAGTGCTTACTTTATTCCGAACGACCTATACAGTCCACCGACCTGGAAATGTTACACACTAACAATATTTCTCGTTAATTAATCTCAAAAAAGAGTGTAGTTAGATTAAAGTACAATATTTTATAAAGGTTTATGAGCCTGCTATTTTCTTCTGTTCACGCGTATGACAACCAGGCCTTTATTTTAAGACCATGCAGTCTTGTTTGTGCTTATTTTTAGTGGTATTAAATTTTTACGCCTAAACGAGAGCAAACCTAAAAAAATCTTTTTGGCAGTTTTGTTTAAAATCGTCTTCTTCACGGTGGTTAATTTTTTTCAAGGCTCTAAATACTGTCGTTTTAGTTAACTATGTAACCAACGAAATTATGGTTAGGCCTAATTAGTTTTTAGTAGAAACTGTATAATTTCTTGTTTTGAAAAAAAAATAGCTATCATCGCAAAAACCGCATAAACAAGAAAGCATGGCCTTAATAAAGTATTGCTTTCAGTTTATTACACTACATTGCAACAGTTGCTACTGCTACCACCTTCTAACCCTGCTTTTGGTGGCCAGTTTATGATATTTTCGTCGCCAGGAACTGTTATGTTGTCTGATTATTAATTTATATTCCTACATAATTATTATGCCAATGGGCGTGCCGGAAAACAAATTGAGCTTATAATTACAATACACAGTGTTTTATCAAGAGGTGCGAGGTACATTCATAAAAAAAAATGAAGGCCAGGCTCGCAACTAGGAAAAGTATTTATTTATTTATTAGATATTGTTGAAAACGGTACCCAAAAGTACCAGCTATTTTTTTTTATTCCGGTGGCGTTTCCTTCCCGAGCTCGTGATAGAAAAATCGACCGACTGCATTCTCCAGAGTGAAATGTCATGCTGAATTATGAAGCTGTGAAGGAAACACATTCTTACCGTTGCCAATGTGTGTAAATACACAAAATGTGTGTAATTCTGGCAGGTGTGTGTAATTATTGTGTACTGATGTATTTGTGTAATTTTTGTGTATTTTATAAGTCTCCCCCAGTTGAAGAATATTTCTGGCAAGAGTTTCAATTTATCTCGAAATCCAAACGAAATTATTTAGTTCTTTCTCTAATACTGTAACTGTGAAATAATTATGCTGTATTCGTATATATTTAAAGTGACATTTTTAACATTCATTAAAGTACATTAATTGATATCCAGAATTGCTATTTTGACTATGCAATTTTTGTATAAATTGTACAACATAAAGTGATTTAAAAATAGTTCTCGTCTCAGGAAGGCATTTTTATTTGACGACTAATACCGTATATTTGTGGCGGTGAAGGTTTGTGTAATTTTACTTCAGCGTGTGTGCAATTCTGGACAGTTCTGGCAACATTGTAACCGGTGTGCCAGTTTGGGTTGAGTGCGGCAAGGGCCGTAATGAACCTACTCGCATCATTACCACTTTCCACAGCGCTCAAGAAGTATACACCTGATGCAATGTTCCACGTTTCAGAAGCGAAAACACGGAGCATATTAGGACCATGCTGGCACCATTGACGGGAATCGCATCACCTCTAAACGCGAACCACTAAACCGCCACATATGGTCACAATCGTAATTAGAGCAATAGCCATAAATTATCATACATACATAAAAATAAACCTGTCATGCGACCATTCGTTCTCGTCATTTCACGATGACGATGAAACAATTTTTTCGTAAAGCCAGTATCTATGTATAGAATTTTATTTAGAAAAAATATAAAATTAAATAAATTTTGTTTCTGTGGAAGTAGCAGGTGCACTTGGCAAGCACCCGGGTCTCCTTGTCCCCTCCCACTTATTTAACCTCCCTAACTCCTAGACGAGAGGGGAGGAGAGCCAGTTATATCATTTTAGATATACATAGGTCGTTAGGGATAAAGTGAGCACTAAAATTTAACATTTGAAAAATATCACTAGCTGCTGCTTGATATTATCCAACGTTAACGATAGTTGACTTACAGCTTGTATGGTTGGCAGTGAATAACCTAATATAGTTCCGTGTATTTTCCTAGTTACCTTAGGACTAGAGGTACGTCAACTTCGCGGATTCATCTGGCAGCAGCCTAGACTTGTCAGTCCTATACACCCACTGGCCACAATCGATTATCTATTGGTTTACAACCGTACAAGCAATTAGCAAGCGATAGCACTTCACATTAGTTCCTTATTTACTACTGGCTTGCAGTAGTCAAACGCGTTTCGTAACAGCCGCCAGCAAGTCACAGACATGACAATGAAGTATACATAATTGGCGTTCAACCTAACCTGGAATGTATCTGCGAAATTTACGTACCTATACTTACGACCTATTACCATTAAATATATTCAATGCTATTACTGCTTGGACACACGCTTCTTTCAATGGATCGAGAAAACGATGACACGGTTCCCGTTATGGAGGCAGCAGCGCAGAAATACAAGTTGAAGGCCGACCTTATCAGCCCCTTCCCACAGACGCAAGCAAGCACTTCCCGGTCGGGAGGCGGGCTATGACGCCATCAATTTGCCCATCATGGGGGTCCACTTCCCCCTCGCATGGACTGAGATTAGAGCGTCCTTGGCACACAATCTGTGAGACTCGCATCACGAGATTGCTAACGTCGTATCACTACTTGCCGTGCACGTCGCGTCTCTCTTACCCCGTGTCGTCTGTCGGGTCTCTGAGGAACGTCTCCCCAGTGTTGCCAGATGTACGACAATTCTCGAACTTGTACGAGGATTTAGGGTATTACCCGGAGTACGATATAAAATTGCTGTCATACGAGAATTTCGAGACCCTGTAAGGTGTTCATGGCACGAAGGTGCGCGAAAAGAAAGGTCATCAAAAGTTGTGGTATGAGAATTTTGATACTTTGATGCCTGTATGAAATTTTTTTTCCTTGTACGAAACTACTTCGTTTATGATCTAGCAACCCTGCATTTCATCCGTCGCAGAAGGGCGAGGCGTTGCCACCCATGTCTTCGTACCATCACTGAATATGTAATTCTATGATCTAGGTCATCCGGGATAAAATGAGCACTAAAAATGTAACCTCTGAAAAATATCACTACCCGTTACTACATTTAATTATACATTAACTCCAGTTGCCTTACTATAGGTCATTCGGAATAAAGTGAGCACTAAAGATTTAACCTTCGAAAAAAATCACTAACCGTTACTTCATATAATTTAACATTAACAATAGTTACTTTACTAGTTGTATGGTTGGCAGCAAATTGCCGAATATAGTTCCGTGTATTTTCTCATTTAAATGCAACAATACTGAAATAAAATGAAATCAATTCGAAATATTCTAGTTCTCTACAGTAAATAAACGTTTATTTATCGGACTATACAGGTTTTTACCAACTGCGTAATTTATATTAGACGCGCAAACATCAAGTGACGTGTCAGGAGAGGTTATGTATTTCATGTTGTTAGCTTGGAGGTATTAGTCTATGGAGTGGCATCTGCCGTACATTTCAATGGTAATCGTGTGAAGCCGATCATTTTCGAACATTTTAGAACTGCGCATGCGCAGGACGTTATTTTTCATGAGTCGCCATATTTTGGGTGGCAAAACAATAGCAGAAAGCAATGTAATTATGTAATTAGTTTACAAAAATTCGCGCAAATTCTCTATTTGAATCGTACACAACAGTTTACAATTGCTTCAGAAATATAAAAACAACCGAATTAGCTCTCGCTGTGTGTATGTACTTTATAAACTTGATGAATTTAAATAAAAGTTTCTTACCTGTACAAAGATAATCCTCCGCAACGATCGAATCTGTTTGTAAGGCCAAGAGCTGCACAAACTTTCACCATAATGTGTAGTTAACAAAAAACTAAAACATTTTCATTCAGCTCAACGCTATGTTTACATGTTTTTGCCACCACTAGGTTCTATCCATGTCTTTAAACGTCGTCTGTTGGCCGGCTTCAAATTTGCTCAAAGGCTTCCACTCCATAGACTAATACCTCCATGGTTGTTAGACGTTACGTGCGGAACGATACAAATGTGATGAAAATAGAACTTTTCCGAGTGCTCACTTTATTCCGAACCTGCGTTCAATTTTGGTCTTGTAACAGAAGAGCTGCGTAACAGTCTAGTTTTTTTATAAGGTATTTGAGCAAGGCACGTAAAGTGTGACAATAATGCAGAACGAAAGTACGGGTGCTCTCCAAAGAGTATGGACGTAATTGATGATAGCCTACTACCACGCTATTGGTTGTTTTGAACGGCGCGCGCATCGTTCTGCGCATAGCGTGTCGCGGAGTAATGCTGGTTTTGTATTTGTTATTGTATTTCTGCCTAACCAAACGCTTGAATTAGAACATAGCTTTTTCTCATGTTTAAAAACAAATTGAAACTAATTGTCACAGGGGTCGGGATTAATAGAGCGCAAAACGGATGCGCAGATACGAAATAACGAAAATTAACAGCCAATAAGAATGCATCGTTATAGTAGAACCCACAGTCGCTTCATACACAGAAGGGGACTAACTGATAAAAATTAAATAATTTCGAGATAATAATATTAAGTTGAATGTCAGAAGCATAGGCTATCTTATAAAATAACACTAAACCACAATATTTTAAGAAAAAGTTAAGAAGACCCCACAAAAAGAGAATTATAATAGGTTTAGACGTCTACAGAAAATTTTGACCTAGAATATTTCAGCTACAGTAAACTGTGGGTTGGTTCTATTCTGCATAACTCCATTCAAGAGCACCGTCTATCCGCGTATTAGAGGCCCAGAAACGAAGGAGCTCTAAGTGCAACCTTACAGCGCGTATCAAATGCAGCATCGCCCCATCGAGCCAAGCTCTGAACTAGCGTGCAAGATTCCCGCCCCTACATTTTTAATATGAAACCATGTTTTTTTGGTGGAACGTCTGTAGCAAAGCTCAGAGTTTCGCATATATTATGTTAGTACAATTTGAAGTAGGCATAACAGTGTCAAAAAGCTGCTATGTCGGAGGGCTTGGGAGGAGTGTTTTAATGAGCACGATGTTTTAACAATGACATTCTGTCCTTGTCCGAAGCGTGCTTTCTTTTCGTGCATTGGTAAAATGATTAGACATGCAAGGGGGTGGGGAGGGAGTATTTACGAACACACTGCAACGCATCTGAAGCGGTAAGTGCTCTTAAGTGTGATGTGACTACACAAGATACTGCCCCTCAATGCCGTGGCCTGCACCAGGCTAACGAACTTCTTACACGACGCAAGATACGCGCAGAAACTCGTCCGAAATGCCGATCTCGAGCTAGCTATATCTCGCAAGAGTGCTTCTCGTGTACGGAATGGATAGTTCTAGTCGTTTCGGTGGAGGATCTAGGGGGAAAGGGGAGGGGGCCGAGCGCCGGGTTAGGGGATGTTGCCGAAAATTTTTACTTGGTAATGAAATGTAAATGAGTAAAAGGTATACAATATATACCGATATTTATACTTTCACTAGTTTTGTATTTTTATTAACCTTGGACACCATATATTAGAAATACAGTTTCTATAATTAGAATGCACACTTGAAACACTGCTAATGGTAGCTAGTAAGTTCAGGTTAAGTGTATTTCTACTAAAACTTTACACTGTTATTTACATGGGCGCAAAACAACGTATGCTGCAAAATGAGTTTATTACTGTTGGGTTGATTGGACTGATGGAAACGGTGATGGAAAAGGGGTGGAGGAGGGGGGGGGGGGAGCAAATTACAATTCTTGCCCCGGGCGAAGTAAAACCTAGATCCGTTTCACGCATGCGACCAACTACTTACTATACCTACAGGATGTTCAAAAAATACCGACAAATTCCGGCAGGTGATTCCTTGAGAAGAATAAAACAAAAATATATACATTTTTTTACGTAATTCAAAAATTTAATTTTAAAACTTTGATTTCCCCACAAACCGCGACCTAAACTGACAAAACGCAAGATATTAAGGTACTCCATAACAATACGGCCGACAAACCAACAGTAAATGCCAGTTGATACAATCAACCCTTACGAAAACAAAGAGGTGACCATCCTTAAATTGCTGACAACTTCTTTAACGTCAGGATAGTCCAACACTTAAAAGTGAATTATTGGATAATACGAACTTAGTAATAAAAAATGTCGTCTTGTAACTACTGTCTAGGTCGCATAGTTTTCGTATAAAGCGCACGTAAGTTGTGGCGTGGTGACAGAGCCTAGTGTGTATGCAACACTGCGAACACGAGTGTCTTGGCTTATTCCGCAGTGCCGCACAGATGTAAATACCAAGTACCGTAGTTTGGATAGCTCGCATAACCTTAACCAACAAATTATTCATAGCTGAATTTGTTTTTTTTTTTTTAATAAAAAATAAATTATAAATGTGCAAGTGAAACAATGTGAATATTTTATAATGTTCGTTAAACTGCTCTATAAAGCTCCAACGTTACACAAAGCATTTGCATGTCCGTGTCAGCACAAATTGTAGTCTGCAATAATAGAGATGGGTTGGGATAGTCTCTTCTCGGATATGTATTACGATTTAGGTTAAAACGTGTTGTTTGTTAACATGTGCCGTTAACTCTCACAGTATTAAACACACACACACATCATTAAAATAAATTGGTTTAAGGTAGAGTTTTAGACTTAAATGTCACTTAATAGTTAACGAGTGTTCATATTAGATAACAAAAATTTTCATCAACATTATTTTATTTTTTATTTGTACCAGATATTTCTTTTCTTATTTTAGACACAAAATGCGACTGAATTTTGCTCTTATAAAATTTCTTTATCTCCAATAGTTTTCGCGTAATGGCTTGTTAAATTCATATTTTACATGTTTCCATTTTAACAACTACACTAAAACCAACTGATATACCAAACTAAAAAAAATCACAGTGGATAAAGACATTGCAGGCTACTATGACATGCTCATAAAATTAAAGAATAAACATTATTTGTATTAAAAAAATACTGAATTTTTAAAATTTTTATTTTCAGTTCCAGCATTTTTTATTCAAATAATTTTCATTCTTTAATTTTATGATAACCTAATCTTTAAAATATTTGTTCACACTATGTTATTTTCCAAATTTTGGCCTTTTTTAAATTTTTGTAGGCCACAGCCCACCAGCAAAATATTTTTTTTTTGGAATTTCATCAAACTTGATACGCCCCTATACATATACTACTTGTAAGATGACCTGACTTTAATGTATTTTGCCCATACAATGTCTATATTTTCACAAATGGCAGCTATCTGAATATTTTTTTATCACATGAGATATCTGGAAGAACCACTCTTCACAATATCATTAACAGTACGTAGTAAGGTTACTTGTCCTTATATCTTTCATTCATGATGTGTTCATACTTTCAAAATGGTGGCAAGCTGAACATTTTTATCACACAAGATATTCAAACGAATCCGAGAAACCATTTTCCAGAATTTTGTCAATCTCAAGAGACGCAGGGCACTTAATTGGCAACTTGACTTTTAAATACTTTGTACATGCTGTGTTAATATTTTCTCAATGGCAGCCGTTTGAACATTTTTTATCACATAAAATATCTGAAGAACCATTTTTTTCTGAATTTCATCAACTAAGTGCACATACGTGACATGGTTTTGAAGATTTTTGTTTGTGTCTTGTTCACATCTGAACATTATTTAATCTTAACAGTACATTTCACATTGTGTGTAAAAAAAAAGGGGGGGGGATGGTTAACATTTACGATAAACATATTTAGCCCCATCCTTTGCTCAAACACTGAACAAAAATTCTTCAGAAAAAAACTTCAGACAGATTATGTTACTAAACAAATTATATGCAGTCAAATTATTGCACAAATTTGGAGGGAAAAATGATACATGCATTTGATTTCCTGTAGGGTACTATCACAATGACAATCACAAACAATATCTCTGATTTTAATAAAAATTACTGTTAATTTGTATGGGAACTAAACTTTGGAATATATTAAATAGCATAATGGGAAATGTTCCCTGTAATAAAACTAACCTGCATAACATAAGCATGTTTAATGGATGTTAATATGAAATTACAGAAAAACAAAATTTTGCAAAACAGTGCCCAAAATTTGCTTGTGGTAGATCAATGTTGTGACAGTTCCATGTGATCATTAGACAATAAGTTAACTTTGCAATTCACTGTGAGAGTGTTTAAAGTTCAATCAAGACAGCAATTTCAATTCTCTCTTTTAATAATATTTATGCACAGAAAATTTTCTGAGGTTGAAACAAATTGTTACAAACAAAGGCTAACTCGAGTCATGTCTGATAACCAATATGGTGTAGACTGTGTATCTGTATACCACTTGCAAAAGCATACCATTAAAAAATTACACCTAGCAATAACACCAAGACTGTAGTCACAATACAATTTGTAGACATGTGTGAAACATTCATCTACAATAGTATAATGTACACAATAGCTAGCTACAAAAATCTTATTTTAATAGATTCTTGAAAGAAGGTGTAGAATCTAAGGCATACACCAATTATTCCACTACAGAAGGACACTGTTATAACATTTCTGAAGGGACCTTGAAAATGTCTACTTTATAAATACAAGAACATTATAATTACATTATAAGGTGATTTCCTTATAATCAACAGGACAGGAGAACTGCAAACTATTAAATTAAACAAGGATAGTAACCTAGCCTGGTCTTGAGAGTGATGCATAAATGCCACATAGCTGGGTATTAATTCTATCAGGGAGTTAAAAATACATCATACCAGCTGCATAAATGCACACACCACACACTGATATAACAAAACAAATATAGGCCAGTTACAGCACACAGAAGAAAAACAATAAATATAGCTAGACAGCACATACACTATCGCTGCTACGCAAGAATGTTTCACAAGCTTAAGCAAACAAAAAAAATACAAGAGATAAAGTAAGGGCAAGGCCAGGAAGTCATGACATTATGTCATCATCATAAACTGAACAAGAAATATCTGCTTCAATCATGATATTGCATGATATTCTGAACCTTGACATTTGTAAACTAATTTTGAAACTGGTTCACACATTGTTTCGGAAATGTCTTTCACAGTCTCTGTAATTATAGTTGGCCCTACCTAATTATTTACCACAAAGACTAAGCCTCAACTCTACAATTTAGATACCCTACCACCCACCATCAGTTTTAATTTTATATAACATAACTAAAAATGGTATAAAAATATATTTTAAGCTAAGCCTTAGGTTTATTTACATATTATAGGCTATTTCATACATTTATACACAGTAATATTTTATCGATGGCCAACTTTGTTACTAAGGCTACTCAGAATATAGTAGGTAATTCGCATATCTAGCGCGAAAAATTAAATATCCAGCCTACATCAAACAGTGACCATTTAGAAACTCAACCAGACACCATTCTTCTATCACAAATTATGTACGGTAACATTATTTACACTAATTCTATTGAATAAATTAACATACCTTAAAATTCTTTTCAACTTTAATGGAAAACCAACGTCCTGGTTTCGTCTGATAGACGACAACATTTCTGCAAAAAAATTTTAGATGTATATGTCGCATCTATTTAGAGAAATGGAATCTGCTAACTACCAAGAAGAGATGAGTTATGTAAAGATGACAGACAAGAAGAAGGTAAACAAGAATTGAAATTAAAAACAAAGTTAGTCACAATGCAAATTATAATGCACAACCTAATTTTACAAACACATTGTCAATCTACGAGGAACACTACGACACAATAAATAAACTGAACTAGTGTTAGATAACAACTATTGTACAATGAGGGAAAAAATAAAAAGATAAAAATGCTTACTCAGTATTACAATAAACCACACACATGTTACAAAGTTATATGT
Organism: Medauroidea extradentata; assembly: GCA_003012365.1. Classification (NCBI taxonomy): domain Eukaryota; kingdom Metazoa; phylum Arthropoda; class Insecta; order Phasmatodea; family Phasmatidae; genus Medauroidea; species Medauroidea extradentata. Next base: position 7,115 of record PNEQ01085849.1, on the reverse strand, counting down.
CACAAGATTTGTTAAGATCTGGGCTATAACAAACTTTTCAACATATACAAAAAAAATGTTAGTGTGTACCGAAGAGGTTTAGAATAAACATATGAAACAAAAAAAAATGGGGGGGGGGGGGAGTGTGGTGAGGGGTAAGCAGACATAACTGAATATGGTATTTCACAGCACTAAAAATAAAGACTTTAATAGCCAATTTCCCTCGTTTTTATAGGTATGACCTACTTTTAGAATAAAACCTATACACACAATAGAAATAGTAAAGTTTTCCTTAAAAAGATGGGTAAACTTAAAAACTAGAAGTTCTGCAGTATCATATTACCCTACTAACTTTTTTTTATTCTGGGATAATCCTATCCTAAAACACTGAATTTATATTCTAACACCTGCCAGTGTAGTTCTTTGTCTTCCAAATATCAAGATATTAGCAAACATCTTGATTAAACTGCATTAAAATAACTAGTAACTAGGTCATAAAATAAGCAAGAGGAGGGTTTTTAACTATAGAAATGTTTACCTGAAGCCCACACACTAAAGAGCAGAAACTAATAAAAAACCTTAACAAATTGACATCAAATTCACAACCAAATTCTTGCATACTAATTCTGTTGAAATAAAAACTTGTGAGTCGAGACCCGTAATTATGACAGGCACTATATGTATCAAATAAAGTACACTTGCTAACTAAAAAGACATGGAATTGAAGTCAGGCAAACACCAAAATACAATAAGTTAATTAAATTCGGTTAAGTCCTACATACTTTTTAATTATGTCTATTTTATGCCATTATCATTGTAAAAATCGAGCATGCCACCCTGTTTGTTAGGTGAAATGAGGGGTACATTATGAAATAATGTTTGTGCAGATAATAATTCTATAAACAAAAGGTAACAAAATGGTAGTTTTCAAAGTAAAATTACAGTACACAAAAGTTGAGAGGGCGTGTATCAATACACGCTACTCAAGCAAGACACTCAACATTCCCAAAGTAAACCATGCGTACACAAGAGGTAGGTCGTGTTGTTGCATAACATTTTCGCACATTTTAAAATTATTGTGAGAACACATTCCCAAAACCAATTCAAATGTTTATTGACGATACTTAGACCATCAGTACAACTGACACAACTAAAACACAGAAACAATGCAGATACAAATTTGTCATTTGTTATGATCTTTGAAAGAACTGTGCAATGGGGGTGCATGACTGGATTTGTTTGTATGGACATACTCCATTGCGAAATAAATGACTGTCACAAGAAAACTAAAAGTAAAAATAAGACAAGAAAACATAAATAAGCAGAGTATGCTTTAGTCATTAGCATACTCTGCTTATTTATGTTTTCTTGTCTTATTTTTACTTTTAGTTTTCTTGTGACAGTCATTTATTTCGCAATGGAGTATGTCCATACAAACAAATCCAGTCTTGTCATTTGTTATCTTAAAATGTAAAAACCTGATGACTGCCAAAAGTGTCATTGTAAAATGTAAGGCCGAGTCAATACAACATGATTAATAGCCACCTACACATGCATATGAAACTGTTTTTAATGCCTAAGATGTAATGTGCCTTCTGGATTCAAGTCAACCCTCTAATGCATTTTCAATATCCCACTCTTTTGACAAGCTATAAGGTTTTTTAGACAGTTACAAAATCCATTAATTAATTGCACCAGTTGTGAAATGTATAAAAACAAAAACTGTTCTTGAAACACACTTATCACAGCTACTTGACTCAATCACATTTATACAAATTGGACTTGTGGTTGGACACAGCTGCATTCGCCATATAACTCAGTATCTACTTCCTGAAAGACAGGTGTCATACGCAGTACAAGTAAGGACCCAAGATTTGATAAAACAGGGGCATACACACAGAGAGGAGAATTGTAGGGGGGGACCCCCTCCCCAAATACAAAACTATCAACTAATAGTTTGAGCAATGTGTAAAGCTAGATGATAAAGTAAGTTAGATTACGATTGTGTGCTTTAATTATAACGTACTTTAATATATAATATTTAGTTATTTCAATTTGTGTTGAATTACTCGGTTTGGTGTTGTATTCCCCCGAAATGAAATCCTATGTATGCCCCTGCAGTAAACCATCCCTGTTTCTGCAGACACTGATCAACAGATACAAATGTAACAAGCCCAGATGTTCGTGGCACAGCTGTTCCCATGCACTGCTTCATTTGCTTGCACCATGTTAGTGAGTCACGCACACATGAATAGTTTAATTAATATTGTCGTATCACCTACACTGGGCACAACTACCTTACTACACCTATGGCATCAATGCATGCACCAGACATTCAAATAAGTATAAGACGAACATGTTTCCTTATAAGCAAGCATTGTCGCACTTAACTGGCTGATGACACAAATGAGTATGACTTTTATTTTCATACGACTTGCTTAAGTATTACTGTCTAGCACACTGAAAGCAATTTGTTAAAATGGGTCAACATTAAGTAATGAACACCACATAAAATTTTAATATATTGTCTCGGTAAAAAAAAATTATATATATATACACACACACAGTTTACTCTCTTGACTCCCTCGGAACCAAATTTTTTCTATTTTAATTTACCTATAAATTTAAATGTGGAGTAAATAAAGCATATCACAAAAGAACAGTGTGACAGTTACTTAGCAATCTGACAAAGCGACAGTACTGGTTAATATGCTCATGACCCCACTTAGTTTGCGTTTACTCTAGACAGCACACTCAGCAGTGGCATTGCAAGCACAGACCAGTAGTCTTACACATTAACCCACAGTCAAAGCTGCATAAATACAATAAATACCACACAAGCGTACAGAATACATGCAGGGAAGAAGCCAAATTCATCACTTCATACAAATGATGGAAAACTCATAACCAGGATAAAAACAGCAGGGTGGTCATATTACCGTACAACCCATCATGATGATTTTTCAGACCACCATTCTGTTCGTTCATGAAACTGTAACATGTCGTATCCCACAATACTGGAGATTCACTGAAAACTTTTTTAAAAACATTATAGGAGAAAAAGCATTCTGATATGCATCAAAATAAATCCAAATTAGTCCATGGGGGGATACAACATTTTTACTGAAGGTATAAAAACAGCCATTATGCCTTTACTTAGCGAAAAGTTAACTCCAGTTAAAACTAGGGTTACGACATATTGTTGTTTCATGGACGCAATGTTCTTGGAAGCAGTAGATACACAAAGGCGTCAACACACAAAAGACAAGTGTGCTCAGGGTGGATGAGACCAACTAAAAGTCAAGAGGACAAACAAATTGTGTGCCAGGCACAGAGGAATCAACACAATGGACCAATTGACACCAATTGACAATATAGAAAAGTGTTAAAGAGTTCTGTCTTCCCTCCCAAATCATTTCCTGATGCCTTACTGAGGCAAATTTGTGATTCTTGCAACCATTACATGTGCATGATTTTAACTCTGTAAGGGTGCCAGGCCATAAGTAAATTGGAACACCACAGACTAGTGATGAGTAGTGCTTTGTCTCACTATCAGAACTAATGATCATCAACGCAAAGGTGTGTAAAGCCTAGTAAACTCCACAATCACAATCTCACTTATAGAGCAGCACACTTCCATGACAGACATAGCGTTCTAGGAAGCCACAGCTCACAATAGTATATTTACTCTTGTTGAATAGCAGAGAATACAGACATCCCTGCAAAATGTGGATGAGATTCTACACCATCATATGCTCCCATTTTTAGCTGGCATTCCAAGAGTGTTATTCCTGCATGACAGAGTGCGATCACGTAAAGCAAGCCTGCCTGCATAACGCAACACTAGCAAAACCTACCTGCTTCCTAACACGTCGCTGCTCAAGACCACATGGAACTAACTTAAAATGCCAGTTGCCAGCTGTCAGAAATCAGTACAAGCAGTCCAATAATTTTAGCCAGTACAACTCGTAACATCTGGCATCTGATGGGTCACACGACAGATGATGTTGCAATGTATATTGCAGTGCAAGAGGCTGCAACGTAATACGTAATTACATTATCTGCTCTGGCTGTTAAACAACACATATATCTATCATTATTTTATTTTCCATCAAAAATATTTGTTTGTAGAGGTATACTCAAGCATTCCTTGGTTTAGTAAATATGTAATTTGTTTACCTATGTACAGTTCAGCCATAGGCCTGTTTACAACCAATATGTGTAATGTATACAGCAAAATTAACATTTCAAGGAACAACAATTTAGAAAAAAAAGTTACAATTAAATAACAAAACAACTAAAAAAAAGTGAGAAATAACAACAGAAGTAATAGTTTAACAATATTAAATTAGTAAATAATTGTTACAATTCTTATTTCTAATCTATTTATAGCCATATAAATTTAATTTCAATAAAATACATTTCCTCCATTGTAGGTCTACACTAATAATTTTTATCTTTTAACCCCCGACCCAAAAGAGAGGTCTTATAAGTTTGACAAGACTGTGTAACTGTCCATGGCATTGTAGCTACTAAACGGATGAACAGATTTTTTTTTTATTTGAAAAGTGACTTGAGTGTTTAGCTATGTTTCAAGGAAATCTGTTCATCGGTTTAAAGATCATCAGCTCTTTTTTTCTTGTTTTTTTTAGCGATTGTGAGCAATTCTACTGGTCTGATCGATTTGAAATTTAGTATCCTACAAGTCTGGTTTTTAATTTTTTAATTTAAGTCTCAATATAAGCTTGTGTTTAGTGTGTAACAGCCCTCCTTGCCATTCATATCTATTACACATAATGTTCATTGTAAACAACACAAAATATGATAGAATTGTCGTACAGAGTCAGTTGTACTCAGAATTATGTGTTTAATCTTGTTCAATCGTAACAATTTGTTTAATTTAATTTATTTTAAATTTAGTTTTGTATACTGGCCAGAAGCGAGGGGTTTCAGAGGAGTATTTTGAATTGTGTTACAGCTATTTAACCCTTCATGCCAACGGAAAGAGAAAGCTGGGAATGAAGGACGAAAGCTAGCCCACAGCCTTGAATTTGTGTGGGAACCAAGGCTAAAGGGGCGAGAAGTAGGCCAGCTCAGGGGCGTGGCTTCACTTACCCCCTGCAGTAAAATTTAATATTAACTTCATTATTAGCTAGCGTAGAGAGTTAAAATTTTGTATATAAGTTGGTGTGTATGTTAATGTCAAGCTGTATGAATTTTGAAAAGATATATTAAACCGGTGCGGAGGAAAGACCATGTTTAGTTATGTCAGTCGTCCACAGAGCTTGTGATTGGCTGGGAGTAAATGGGGGAAGTTTTAAGGGAAAGTGCCATGAGTGCGTCAGTTAGGTTTGTTTAGGGGACTCGTGCCGCAGACACCACGAGAGGTGGTTGTGTCCTGAGCCGCGGGAATTCGTGGGGGTCCGCGTATTTGTTTACGGGACTCGCAATCCGGACACCACGAGAGATGGTTGTGTCCAGAGCCGCGGGAATTTGCGGGGCGGTCCACGTATGTGAGGGGGACTTCTACACGAGACACCACAAGAGTTGGTCGTGTCCCGAGCCACGGGAAAATCGCGAGGGTCCGTGTATGTGATAGGACTTCGGCGTGAACACCACGAGAGGTGATTGTGTACACTGCCGCGGATATACGCAGATTATTTGCGGAGATTCTAGTTGTGGCCGTCACGAGAGGTGGACGGGCCCTAGATTCGCGAGAATCCGCCTTTAAGATTTGCAGTGTTTTTGGACATCACCAAGGTTTCACGCTCGTGGGACTGACTATAGCTAAATACGGGTTTCCGAAGTATTCAGAAAAGAAAGAAATTCATGCTTATTATTTCGCTACTATTAACACCTACTAGAACAGTGATCAAAATTAATGTCTATATATTCTCTTCAAATAACCGAGGGAGGTTATAAGTGGACCCATAATTGTTTTCATCCTCCGGACATTCGAGTAGCATTTCTTGTTTACAGACATGCCCGCCCCCAATTTAGTTATCATTATAGTAAAATGACTTTTTGTATAGTGAGCTTCTAAGGGCAGCATCTCGTAGGTTCTTTGCGTGCCGGGTAAAGTGCTGGTGGTTAGGCATTGCCTAAGCTGTAGCATTTTGTTAATTAAATATTTTGGTTTATTGCCCTTTTTGATTTTAACTACCTGTCTGGCAAATTGTTGCAGACTCCTGTATTCCATCTCAGTCAACCTGAGAGCTGTAAACATTGCGTTATGTGTTACCTTCTCTTTAAGTTGTGTGCGTATCGCAAACATGTGTTTTAGAGTTTTTTAATTCTGTATCCGAGAGATTTTTCTATTCTGACAAATAGGCCAGCACAATAGTTAAATCGTGAAAAAACTAGGTCACTAATTTTAAGCTTAAGGGGTTTTTGAATTTCTGTAGGTATTTAAGTCTGTAATACCCAGTTTGCACGAGCCCTGGTATGGGTTTAGACCAGTCTAGATTAGTGTCAAGATTAACCTCCAAACTCTTCACAGTGGTGACATCTGGTATTACCTCGCAATTTATTGTGATATTTGGGTGTATCTTTGACTTATTTAAGGATTGTGTCGTTCCAATTTTAATGAAGGAACACTTACTTGGGTTTAAATTTAAACAGTTTTCGCCACACCACGTGTAAAATCTCTCGAGATTTTAGTTTATTTTTTTGCTATTGTGGATAGCAAACCACTTGGAGAACAAGAGATGTATAGTTATGTGTCATCTGCATACTGATGACATTTTAGGTACTTTAGACATTGTGGTAGGTCCTATGCATAGGGAAAACAATATGGGTCCTAATATTGATCCCTGTGGTACACCTGCTTGGTTAGCCCGTAGAGCAAATGTTTTCATTCCTTCATATGTATCTACTTCTACCATCTGGGAATGATTATTTAAAAAGTTCCAAAACCACTTTATTGCACTCATAGATAAGTTAAGGGAAATTTGTCCCCGCCATCTTGTTTCAGGTTTCCGATACTAACACATCTGTTGTGTGTTTAGAGAATCATTTCTCTTCGTAGCTGAAATAGTTCCGCAGATTCACGAAGGAGAGCAGCACACTCGCATACTTGATCACGTGGTGTTAGTCAACTCCTCACATCCCTCCCCACATCTTTATCCTTGTTACTC
>PNEQ01085848.1:0-25209 GCA_003012365.1 Medauroidea extradentata | reverse complement strand
GCATTGCTTCGCCTATTTCTGCCCAGCATGCTGCCTTTACTTCTCTATTCGAATATTCTTTCGTCCCTGTATTGTACACAGGAGGACGCTTCTCCACTTCACATATGAACTTTTCCGTGTCAAACATGTTCCCAAGTTCACAACACTGCAGCCTATGAACGTTTCAACTGCTGACGAACGCCCGTGTAGATAGCTCAGCTTGACAAGCGCTGGCGTCGCTAACGCAGCCTTCCGCGTTAGAAGCGCTGACGCGGTAGCTAACGCCGTCTTGCATCGCGTTTGAAGCGCTCGTGTAGTCACATCGACGCCTTTCCCATTTATTTCTGCTGTGATTGTGCCAGTGGCGTTACCTCACGCTGTTCGAACGCCGCGTTTCTAGCGCTCGTGTAGCATCGCCCTTAGGCCCCCCTCCCCCTGATGCTTCCTTCTGATGCGGAAGGCTGATAACATGTCGGCGTTTTTTTTTACGTGCGCTATACTCCCTTAGTTTGAAAAGCAGCTACCGGCTTGTAAAATGATACAGCTATCTTTTGTAACATGAAAAAGCAAACACTTGCATCCTGCCATGCTGTTTTCTTTCTTTCTTGCGGTTTTCATCAACTTTAATTTGTAACACACAGTCACCTGTTGGAAAGAAGGGATGGCAGAAAGGGCGGGCGGAATTCTATTTTTAGAGCAACGGTGTGTGCTTGCTTGTGAATAAGATGGTTGAGGTGTCAAAGGGGAAGAACTTAACATGGCTTGAGATAGAAGAGGAACCCCTCTGGGGGGGGGGGGGAGCTAGGAGGTTGTAGAGTTACAAAAAACTAATTAAAGTACTGCTTTACATGCTTATGGCAAGCACACTTAACAGGATCTCTTAGTGAGTACCTCTACAATACTCATAAAATTACATTTTTCCAAGGAATTTTTTTGTGTAATCTTGTATAGTACTGGGCTTTTTGATTGTAGGTAGTATGTAATCATGAAATATGTTTATTATCGGATGATAATTTTCTCCACATTACATGAAATTGTAAATTTAATTTCCCAATGTAACAATTGTTTTACTCTTTAATTTTTGACATCAATTTAAATGAATTACTTTAGTTGCAACTGTCTGTTGTAATTTTGATTTAATTATTTTATTTCAACATGCACGATTAGAGTACGCAAAGTATATTGCTTATATTGTGTAAACTATGTAATGAATCTGTGTTTCCTGAGGTAAGTTTTACACATATTTTATTCATGTAGTAGGCCTTTTAATTTGTTGATTGTGAGAAGCCATAAGTTAGGTATTACTGTAAAGTTCTTAATGTCAAAATGTACTTTGTAACTTACAGTTCTAATTTTAATATTATTATAGGCATACTTAATAAACTTGCAAAAATAGAGCACACAAAATATGTTGTTGGCGTGTTTACTATGCAGTCAGTGTTTTCTGAGGCATGTATTTTTCATGCAAATATTACAAATCGTAGAAGTATTTTGGACATACATAATTGCAGCAAATGGTTTGTCACACAAAACCGGATAATACATGTAGACAAGCAAAAGAATGCTTTTGGTTGTTTACTTTTCTGTTTGCATGTATTGTCTGGTTTTCTTTGACTCACAGTTTGCTGCTATGGTGTATATCCATAATATTTATTTGATTTTCAACTTACTTCATTGCAAGAATGGTTTAGAAACAACACAAATGGTATATTAGTAGTACATTAAAACTTGTACTATGTGTAAAGTGCATTGAATTGGACAAAGAAAAAAAAATATTTATTTTTTAAAGCATAAAAAATTGGGTTAAAAAATTTATTAGGCCAGGGAAAATGTTCAATTTGGGACGGAAAAGTCAGGAAATTATATTCCCAACAGTTTGTAGCCGCACTGACAAAATCATACACACAAATGTGATATTTTAACGAATTTACATTTATTAAGTCGTCCATTTCCACGTTGTTGAGGTTTCTGTTTTATGCAGGTTGTAATATACAGTAAATGTAATGAGATCATAACACTTTTTCCATTTGTACTGGTTTACATTTTATAGAGGGCCTGTTTTTGGCATGTTTTACTGTACAAAGAACTACGACCAAGCATTCGTTCGCAACTGATGTGGAAAGTTTGGAGAGGGGACCTGACAAGACCATTGTCGCCGACGTTATTCTGCGTTACTACCTTCTGTCGCCATGAATGTCTTTGAACGGAATTCTTTTATTTTGTTTGGATTTAGTTGTGTAAAATTATGATATTTATTGTATGTATTATGTGAAAGAAATGTATATTAATATCATGGCTATCTATGCTGCTCTCCCAGTTCCGCCCAAATCGTCTACAATTTTGGTAGCACGACTTTAGAAGCGTCACCAGTGTGTTCCTTGACCCCGAAAACCTAGTCACGAATACCTTAATGCGCAAGATGGGATAGTTAAAAAACTACACCCAAGTAATGCCACTGATAAAATCAAAGGGGCGCCCTTAATATCAGAGGGTTTCAAGAGATACCTCCGTACCTGTAAATGTTCTTGGAAGATATTAGAAAATTAATTTAGCCTCTAAGGGCATAAAAGGTGTGACAGTTTGTCTCATAGTCCTACCCATGTTATTTCAACAATAACTCACTCATAGTAGTCAAAGTCTTCTGCTTGCCGAAATGACCAGTCAACTTGTGGATGTATGTGATGAGAGGTCGAACACAGGCATTTGGAACACAAATGCACCAACCTTGTAACTCAAGCCCTCCCTTTCGAAACAGAACATCATTGCGGATGCAATACCATTCAAAGATTTTATTTACGGTCGGGTCAGCTAAATAGCCACCTCGATTTTCTAGTACTGGAAATTCGCTACCAACTCTTAATCCCGTTCAATAACAATTTTAGCCATAATAAGCCCTGTTCTGGGTTTGTCCTCCATTAAGATTCTATAACCATAAAATACTATTCTACTAAGATCTGCATCCCCATTTACTCTACCTGCCACATACTGAATTGTTATGCCATACTCCTGGAGTGCCAAGCACCACATAGTTAAGCGACTTCCCATGAGCTTACAAGACAACAAACGTGCTAGGCTGTGATGGTCTGACATTACTACGACTCTGTGTCCTAACAAGATGTTATGGAGTTTACACAGCCCCCAAACTATGGCCAGGCATTCCCGTTCTGTCACTGTGTATGCCATTTCCCCGCCCCAGTCAGTGAGCTGCTCAAAAATACTAATAACCTTTCATTTTCATCATCGCCCAATTGAAAGAGTTCCATGCTCAGTCCAAACCTTGATTCATCAGTGCTAAGATAGAAAGTCTTACTGAAATCCGGATGGAAAACAATGCACTCCATTGTGAACAACTGTTTCGCCACTTGAAAACTGCCTTGGCATTCCACTGTCCATTGCCACGCCCTGTCCTTTGTAAGAAATACTAACAATGGTGCGACTTCCCAGGAAAACAGTTCAGCAAATCTGCGGTAGAAATTACAGACACCTAGGAAGCTACACAACTCTCTAACGTTATGTGGCACAGGAAAATTTTGAATCTGTTTCACCTTAACCGGGTTAGGTCGTATATCAAACGAATCCAACACTTAGCCTAAGAATTTACCTCCTCTCGTTGGAACAAAGATTTGTCATGTTTCAATTTAAGGCCTACCAACCTTAAACGTTCCCGTGACTTTCGTAAATACTCGAAGAGTTCACTGAAGGTTTCACTCACAATTAATAAATACCCGACATAGGTGTGGACAACACTGCTCACTTCCGGGCCTAGAGATGCGTCAACTGCTCTACAAAATTCTCCAACACTATTTGACAGACCAAATGGCAATACACAAAATTGTTAACTCCGTCCCTTGTATAAAACAGTAGTGAATTTACGATCGTCTGGGTGTAAAGGAACATGCCAAAATCCCCTGGAAAAATCTGTAGTAGAAATATAGCTAGTACCCAGGAATGCAGCGAACAACTCGTCAGGTTTGACAGGCTACAGTCTGGTGTGATTCGGGCATTGATCCCGTGTGCATCGAGGCACTCTCACCGAGCCATCTTTTTTGCGGACACAAACTAGTGGGTTGACGAAGGGGTTATTTCCCTTTTCAATTATTATATCTCGTTCCATCTCCTGTATCTGTCGTTCCACTTTATCTCGATATGCCCACTGGATGGGGTAGGTTTTCTGTTTATAGGGAGTTTTGTCAACACTACACTTACACACGATCGCTCGTGGCTTTCTTTGTTCATGATGCCTCTTAGCATAAAGCCATCCCGGCGCCTGGCCCCCTCGGGCGTGGGGAGAGATCGTGTTCTACCACACAGTGGACTTTAGCTAACAGGCAGTTGGAACCGCCGAACCCCTACACGGAACACTAACCTGCGCCTCCACCACCTCCAAAGGAGTAACTGTGGCTAGCGAGAGAGCCTAGAGCCACCCATCCCAGGTTCTCGCCCACAATCCTGTCCCCCGACCACGGTCTATGAAGGTAGAGGTCTTGACACTGAGGAATAAAATGTGACTCCCTTCTTGTCGCCGAGCGCTAGTAGTAATTAGGTGGAAGATTTGTCTTGTTTTTGTATTTGGCTTAGCTTAAAATGTGAAGTTGTTACCGGAATTTCGAGTATTATATAGAAGAAATAAATGGGAACGTAATTTTGTAGTGGAATACATTTTTTACAACAAAAAAAATTAATTTTCCAATAGTTTACATGTAGATGCACATTGCAACGATTCTAAAATTTTGTAGGGCACGACATATAATTTTTGTTCGAATGTGTTCACTAAAACAATAATACACAATATATTTTTTCATACTACTTTTATAAACAATTCCACACATGACAATGCATCTACGGACACTAAACATGTATATACTATATCAGTTTACCTTATTAACATTATTTTATGTAAATAATTGCAAAAATGGCTAAACGCGAGATGTAAACAAGACAAATCTTCCACCAAATTACTACTAGCGCTCGGCGACATGAAGGGGTCACTTTCTCTTGCTGGAGAGCATACGCAGTGTCAAGACCTCTTCCTCTTAGACCGTGCCCCCGACTGTGATCCTCAGCTCAGCGACCTCTTGGTTTGAGTCAGGGCCTATCTAACCCATAACAGACTATCCAGGTCTGCTACCGAGCACTTTTGCAGCCTACTCATCATCCTTTCTCAGAGGAAGTGTCCACTCCAGATCTGCCCAGCATACGGGCAACAACCACCACCACGAGTCCAACCCAGACCAGACACGAGAGAAAATCTCATTGTGAGGCTATCTGGTCACCCATTGTACTACCTAATTTTCTTGGCATTTGTGGGTTTTCCAGCCTGATCGTCTGGGTAGTACAAGTACGCACAGGGTGCTCCTTTTAACAGAACACGCAACAGGGGTGTCGGGGACCACCCTTACAACCGCATGGCTCGGTCGTGCGTCTTTTTTTCCCAGACCGCATCAGGTTCGTCCATTACCATTACCCATTGTCTCCCACTTGGAGACCTGGGTTTTGGGCTGCAACAGCTTGAGTGCTAGATAGTCTAATGCCCCACCTAGTGGTTTCTCCTTGTTATCATCTATCGGAGAATCAATGATGTATGTTTTCTGTTTATAGGGAGTTTTGTCAACAACAGGAATATGTGCTACATACTCGGTGATATGCCCTATCTTGCTTAATAAATACGTCTCTGAATTCCTGCAGCAACTGCCCAACAGCCCTGTGTTCCTCCCTGTTACCTGTCTAGCAACATGAAATCACAGCATCGTCGTCTCTCTCAGCTGTTCTCCCATTCACCAAGGTCGTTGGCACTGCCAGTGCCGCCACCCCATGCCAGCACACATCCCGCTTCCCTTAGATCTACTTCATTCACCGGAGCAACATGCAGGGATTGAGGTGGCTTGTTTACATCCGGATATTTCTTTAACATCGAAACACAACTGTCACCACACAGAGTAACCACACCTCTAGTAAAATCGACAATAACATTGTATACCTGCATGTCGTCAATACCAATTATAATCTTATGTTTCAACTGCGGGATCACAAGGCACACTACACGATAAATGTTATTACCTTCACCTAAACTAAAAAATACCTGTAGATTCACATGTATATTATTCCCTTTCGTGGTGCCAATGATAGTGACGTGAGGCTCTGGGAGCATTGGAAAACAACATCCCTCCTTAACAAGATTGTCTAAGTATTGTTGTGAAGTACCGGAAATCTCAGAGCCCGAATCAAACAGTACATCAACATTCCTACTTGACAATTTAGCAGTTAATACAGGAGCATGCATATGGTTAGTGCTCTGACAACATAAATTCCCTTTCTTTTGTGGCAGTCATGTGTGTGTGCGTTTGTGTCGCCTCGGTCTGACTGCCTACGTTAGGCGACTGTGTGCTCGTTTCCCTGATTATTTACAATGTCACGGTTTTGGTTGTAATTTCCTCCAAAACGCGAGTACAGTGGTCTTTGTGCTTGCTCGCAGCGTACGTTGGCCCTTCTGTCGAAACCCTGTCGCTGTTCTTCCCCTCTATTTACTCTGCTTGGTCCGGATCTATGTGCCCAGTTATCTGCGCGCGCATCCTCTCCTTTGCCTCTCTCCTTGTACCGGCGTCACGAGTGGCCGGCGGCTGGCCATTATGCGACCCCCCAAACTCTTGCGGACTGTGCCCCTCTTCGAAACGTCTGTGTCTCCAATCATAGTGCGTGCCACATAAATTATCACCACAGTCAGGCGTCGACTACATTCGCGTCTAGCTGGGTTTTCTCCTAGGTATCCAATCCTGTCCAACTCCTCAGCGGCTGATCGTAGCATGATCATTCGACAACTCGGCTCAGATGTGCCTCCAACTCTCCCACGTGGCAGCCACCCTGTTACAGTTCGGCTCGGTCCACCACTTGGAGTCTCACATCCCAATACTCCACCAGAAATTCTTTCTGGAACCCCCCATTGTTATTGATCGCTTTCTCGCGAAACAACCACCAATTTTTGAATTTTCCGATAATCGTCTGTTTCGCCACGATCAATCTTTCCCATTCACGGTAATCATATACACTGAAAAGTTCCTGGAGTTTTTCCAGATGATGCCTGGGGGGTGTACCTCCCCCCCTAATCTTTGGGATATTCATTCCTATATCCTTTCTTAATTTCTTTTCGTACGACTTCAAGGGCGCCGACTCCCATGCTTAATTTTTTCTTATGATCTTGCACTCGTCTAGTTTTTTAAACGCTTCCCTAATCTGTCCCTTTGATTTTCTCAACTGCATCGTGGCAAATGACCACTTCATGCCCAACACTAACCATGTGATCACTTGCATAGTCCCAGCTCCCCCCTTAATGACAATTCAGTGCTTTCTTGTTCACCCCCAAGGTCAGCTCTATCGCGTCATAAGTCCATCAAGTTTACTCTCTTACAGACTCATTCTCTCCATTTATTGTGTCGTTAACACATCCCGAACCATTTCCTGTACTATTTCCTTGACTATCACCCATTTTGCATTCTAAAGTCTTCCAGAAATAACCCATGTTCTTGTCTAATGGCTTCTATGTGTTCCTCGTGCCACTGCCTTTCTTCCGCCATTTTTTCTTTATGTATACGATCATTTTTTTTCATCGATTCTACATGTTCCTGATGCATTTCTGCCCTCAATCCCGCGGCCTCAGACTTGATTATTAGCCAAAAAGCTTGTACACTTAGCATTCCTGGAGTCATTTGATCTAGATTACTGAACTCAAGAAGGATTTCATTCTCCCCGTCCAAAAGCGACTTGTTTATTAACCCACTTTTACCAGCCGTCTTCATATGTCCATGATACGTTTTTACCTCTATGTTTGTGTGTGTTCGCCATACTTTTCCGTCTCGAAACAATTACAAACTCGTTAACAGCACAATACTTAAACACCCGGCGACCATTCAGACATAATGTCACTCATAGCAAGCAATAAGCTCTGTCTTTACTTCAGTTATGCATGTAACTTGTCCGCAAATCCGATTACAAGCATTGCTTTACAATGTACCTAAACAGTATATCTCCATGATTATCAACAATATTCCCTTCTAAAACAAAATCTTGGGATGTTAAGCACCAAACCGTGCGACAAGATGGCACAATTCTTACATCACGTACAGTGGTACACAAACACAGAATGTTATGTGATTATCATGTTAGTAGTACATGAAACATGCACAAACATTTATGTTTACTGCAATGAGTGTGGTCTGTACAACTGAACAACTGGCCCAGCATTTACACACAGAGAAAAAAGTGCTATTTGCCTCCAGTCACCCAGCTGACCTTGTTTCTCATGCAAAACCATAACCATGGCGAGCAGGTGGCGGTGGCTGACTAGCTGGTATAGGCCAACATCTCTGCTAGGAGCGACACCTTCTGCTTTCCTGTTAATTGACATCTGCTTCCCTTCCCGTCGTAATTGCTTTCCAACAGGCCCACGTCGTCGGCGCCAGAAAATTTGTGGTGGTACCAGTGCCACATTTTATGGCTTAGCTAGCGGAGGCACAGTTTTACCCTGGGGTTCACGTGCATGAATATCTGGTAATTTGGGTTTATTGTGCGTATCTTTTCACTTCAAATACATTCCGTCCATCATTTACATCAGTTACTTGGTGGAGATACAAACTTGAAATTTATATCAACAATTACTAGTGAGCCACATGTTCGTCTGCCGAGAACATTCCGTAAACAAAAAATAAAGTAAAGACTTGTTAAACTTAACATCGGTAACGTTCACGTGGCTTTCTGCTACAACCTGCCCGAGCTACATTTCCTTGGCAAGCCCGCTCATTTTCACAACTATTGCAGCACGATGTTTCACCGAAGGAAGCTAACCGAAGAAGAAGGCAGAGGCGCTGCCCAAATGGGGTTCACTGCCTTGCACTCACATAAAACTGAATGGCATACTGCCGGGAATGTTCTCAGTAGAGCAACTATTTATTTTGGGTGCAATACTAATGGTGTTCGGATTGTTATAAGTTCCAGAAAATTACCAATTAGACACATGTTTTAAATAACATGTTACAAAATTACTATGAGTAACAGAATTTAAACAGAAATGTTCGGCGCTCACTTCCTGTGGAAAGTTAGTCGTCTCCAACACACTTGTGCAACGTCACTTCCGTAGAAAACTGCCCAGCATCCTTCGCTCATTGTTCTCCTCTGCTGAGGCACCAGCCTGTCTGGCCACTAATCCACATACCTTAGCATTTTTGAGCGCAAATCAAGAAAATTTAAATAAATTACATTACGATTTTACACAAAAAGCTTACTTAAATATTTTCCATAAAATAACATGCTGACTCAAATGAGTCCAATCACTATTAGTTTACTATAAAATTGAATACTTATGTGGAACTTATTACTCCCTTAGACTTATGGTTTTAGTTTCACATACAATAATCTAAGTCATGTTACATGGAAACATAATTATGCATCTTACTATTATTTTACTCTTGCACCCCGACAGTAGCTGTGTTAAGTTATCAATTGTGAAATTGTCTCACTGCTCACTGAAATTAAAGACACTCGATATATAGTTAGTTTATGCAACAATGCTGGTTTAGTACACCTTATATACTTAGGTTTCAACCAAAATATATAGCTTGTTGTAGCATAGGAATTACCCATGGAAATCTTCCTCTAAAGACAGTGAATTAGGAATTACATCAGACAAAGGATCATTTTTTTAAGTTGATAGTGTTGTATCTGCTCTTGCTGAGCACTGAGGTTTAGCCAGGGTGACAAAAGCACATCATCGAAATTATGCACATAAACATGCCAAGGCTAGTCATACTCTGCTCCTGGTATGTTAAGAGTTGCAACCTCGACTTAAAATAGCAACATCAAATAAAAGATAAGCATAAAAAATTATAGGGTGGCACCCCTGGGCACACTACAATATTTACAAAACGATAGAGTATTTGGCTACTTGCCTATCTGTTTCAATATTTAGTACGCCAGAATTTCGCCTTATTTTATGAAAGCATTAGGATAAACAGTTTGAAGAATACTATAATCTAATCGCAACTAGTAAACCTTACAGTATTGAAGTTATAGTAAAACTCGATTAACTGACAATATCCTGTGACCCCTTCGGGGCTCCTTGGGTCCGTGGGCCCTCGGTAATTGCCGACTTGGCCAGTCCGACCCTGCACGTCGTCATAGAAGAAAATGCAATGCGTAGAACTCAATCTGTCATGGCTGCATTGGGATTGCGGCCATTGAGCCCATGGTCTGATCAAAAATATCGCCTCTTGGGTCAGCACTGTAAAACATCTCAGGTTTGCATTCATTTTGAGTTAATCTTTGAGTCGTGTTATAGTGAATGAGTGTATTATTATTGAGTTGTATATTTATTCTAATAGTAGACAACATCAAAAAGACACAGTACACTATTAATAGAAATATATTCAATTTTATTTGAAAGAGAGAACTGATGACTGTAGCAAAAGATATTCATATTTGGTGCCATTCCCTACATGAAAAGTTACGTGAATTTTAGACAATAAATTCTCCCAACATGACACAAAAACACATTCTATGCTTCCAAAAAACATTAATACATACATTTTACTCGGCTTCGTTCAGTCGGCATGAACAAGGACGCTTTACTCATACCTCTGGTTAGACTTAAGAGTTCCCAGTCTGTACAGTAATTTCACCATGTTAAAATTTACGGAAAATGCAACAGAGATAGAGGCATGAAAATAATAAAATTAAAGTTCAAAATTTTACAGTTTTCCACTAGTTATAGCAAAACCAAAATTAATTTTTTTTTATATGAAAAGTCAGCATGATAGGTTCGTGAGCGATGTCTTACGTGCTTCCCGCGATGTCTTGAAGCTCACTAAAACAGCTAATTAGCTAGAAAAGTTGATGCCTCTTCTGAAAACGGCAATATTTCAATACAATTTAACAACCTAAACTAGCTCCGAAGAGTTCCTATCTTTAGGACGGCGGCAGTAACAGGCGTCATCTTAATTGCCTGCCGCAAACGTCTTATCAGTATGGAGTCCAGCCAAGAAGAAAGATAAAAAGGATGCCGACAAAAGCGTCGGTTCAAACCATGGAGGTATTAGTCTATGGAGTGGCATCTGCCGTACATTTCAATGGTAATCGTGTGAAGCCGATCATTTTCGAACCTTTTCGAACTGCGCATGCGCAGGGCGTTATTTTTCATGAGTCGCCATATTTTGGGTGGCAAAACAATAGCAGAAAGCAATGTAATTATGTAATTTTTTACAAAAATCCGCGCAAATTCTCTATTTGAATCGTACACAACAGTTTATAATTGCTTCAGAAATATAATTAAAAACGAATTAGCTCTCGCTGTGTGTATATACTTTATAAACTTGATGAATTTTAATAAAAGTTTCTTACCTGTACAAAGATAATCCTCCGCAACGATCGAATCTGTTTGTAAGGTCAAGAGCTGCACAAACTTTCACCATAATGTGTAGTTAACAAAAAACTGAAACATTTTCATTCAGCTCAATGCTATGTTTACATGTTTTTGCCACCACTAGCTCTATCCTTGTCTTTAAACGTCGTCTGTTGGCCGGCTTCAAATTTGCCCAAATGCTTCCACTCCATAGACTAATACCTCCATGGTTCAAACAACCGCCTCAGAGAAAGGAAAAAAAAACATCTCTTACTTAGAGAAACAAATTCGGCAGAGTAAGTTACTGATTAACATTCCTTAACATAGATATCCTGCTGAAATACCTCAGTAAGCAGTACTCTTTACAAATACAGATAAGAGAAAAAAATATCTACTATCCTAAATTAAAATAACAGGTTTACTTCTTAATTATGGGCTTTAAAATTGAATAAAAATGATAAATTTGTGTATTTCATCACAAATAATTACTATGAGCAAAAATATATTAACTCAGTTAGTTTTACTTTTAAAGTTCCAGGTAAATATTGAAACACACTTGACAACAGATAACTGTAATTCCATTACAGATTGCCCCACCTGCTATTGAACTAGGTAGATAAATGTATATACCTGGGAGATAGCACCTGAATATACTTTAAGTACATTGCTTAATAACTAGACATAGCATACACTTGAACTTGCATTTACATACACAAAACTCTCAAAGAAATTAAACAAGAATAAACATGAAATACTTCAAATATGAATCATTTTACACAGCTTTAGCTGTCAAAAGTCTATCTTCTTGAATAAATCTGAAACGGAACATAACAGTTTATTTCATGATCAGCTTTCCATCTGAAAGTTCAAACTTCTTCAAATTTAAAAGAGCGCGCCAGCGCTAGCTGTTGACGACACTGCAGACTAGCAACAAGTTGGTGTGTCCCCACACGTTGGTTGGCGACACTGAAGCACAGTGATGTCGGCAGCAACTCTGCTCCTGGCATTCAGTGTGACGGTTCATGTTAGTGGTGTGGGGTGCATCAGATAAGTTTCCTCACAATACAGGTAAACACACACGCAAAACGGATGCAGTTCGTAGCGATAGGCTACAGAATTTAATAGGCTTTGTTTAAAATCAATATGCCCCTTAACTAAATATTCTTTTCAAAGTTTATATGCATTTGCGATAATTATTACCTCGTTACTGAATGTCAACATGATGTTCATACGTAATGTTTATGTTCTATAACACAATTTAAATCTGGGTTAAAATGTAATTTAAGGTTTTAAGATGGACACAATTTACAGAGTTTTTGCAAAACACTTGCTGTCCGTCGTAATCTCTTCTTTTCTTCCTCCTGGACACCGGCGTCGATCTTCTGATGTTTTTAGGAAGCTGAAATATGCTTTGTGAAACATTGGGAGAGTTTGGCAGTAACAAAAATACATTGTGCACTACCTAACTCACTCTAAGATTCATAATTCAGAAGACCCTGACATCAGTAATGGTTAGGACGGTGGTGAAAAAGAAAACATTCTTCCTCAAGACCCTAGCAAATCTATTGGAAATGTAGTACACAATGGCTTACACATGCAACAATAAAATGTACAAATAAACAAACAGTAAATCTAAGTTCAACAAGACGATACTGAAATTCATTGGTCATAAAACAACATAACACATTCATGTCAACAATATGTACAGTAACACTAAACTTGTAACAACTCATAATTACATTTCGTGAAATAAATATACTTGACTAATAGTTAATACTATAAATAAATCATTTCATTCATCATTAAAACTCGATCAAATCTATATAAGCATGAAAAACATACAGCTGGTCTCAAGCAAGAGAACAATAAACGAAGAGGATAGGGCAAGAAGAATGTCATCCCCATAATCAAATTATAGATCCCAATGCCAAATAAAGTTTGATATCTTTAAACTGAAAGTAGTATAGACACTAGTTGTTACAGAAACATAGTAGGTACTCTGCTGTTTTCTTACTAAAACTTCTCATGTAATAGGACTCAATACTAAAAGCTGTAAATACTGGTAAACAAACATAGTAATGATACAAATCATCCTGCTAGGAACAGCAATCTGGGATTGGCTTCCTCCCACTCCTCGGAATTGGCTTAGAGATTGATTCCCATCAAGTTCTCGGGATATTTTGTTAGCTATATATGCTAAATTAGGAAGACCAGTCGCAATCCCGGCCACCATAACCTCAGCATAGACGTTTTTCCCAATGGCTTTTAGGGCAGAAGTCAAAAGATCAAATTCCACTTTAACAATAGGACAACAGTGGAAGAGTTTCGACCAAAGAAATGTCGGATGATGCATGAATGCATCGACAATTATCTTCACAACTGCCATTCCTCTATAGGCCGCCTGTTCCAGTAAAGGTGGGAATACTACTGAGTCAGGACTCACATCAGCAGAGATATCACGGAGAACATCTATCAATTTTGGAAAGTCAAGTCTTTTGCTGATGGAATGCTTTATCACTGGCCAAATTAATCTAACTGAGGACTCAGCAGGAATACTAGCTCTAACACATTCGGCCTTGAGAGATGTTACACGTCTTGCAAAGTTTTGAGCTGTAAAATTCTGTTGACGCGAGACAGAAAATAGCAGACAGAATAAGGAGATGTACCTAGAGTGACTTCGATCCTGATTTCCAACGGCAGACATCAGAACCATAACTCGCAGGTCACTCGGTGTGAGTTTTTCTGGTTCTTTCTTAAAAATTAATCTCAAATTGTTCCAAGACTCATCACTTTCACACGGTACAGAGGATCAGAATGATTTTAAGCATTCGACTATTAATGGCCGGAGGTCCTTATTTACGTAATGAGTATCTCTTCGTAACATGTCAGATTTTTAAACCTCTAAACGGATTCCAGGATTTTAAATGAAAATCATGGACTAATACTTGTGCATCATGATCTGATAAGCCATTTACTATTGGGAAGCAGTGATACGTTGCAACTAGGGTGCTGTCAATAAACATGTTATCAATAGCCGTATGGGAGGTTCCATCAATTCTAGTGGCAAAGTTAACAATATATTTCAAATTGTAAGTGTTAAGTAAACTATTTAGTTCAGTTTTTCTGTTGCTATCCGTTAAGTAATCAATATTGAAGTCCCCACATAAAATTATTTCTAGGTTAGTTCTGTAAACCGATTTAAGGTTAATTTCAAGCAATTTCAAAAAATTATTAAAGTTACCAGTTGGAGCTCTGTATATGTTCATAATAATTACTTTTTTACCTAATTCAGTTGTCATGCATACACAATTACATTCAAAAACTTGATCTTCGCATATTAAATGTACGTCACTTTCACGACTTATATTACCATTTTCTTTCATGTAAATACAGGTACCTCCCTTAGTTATGCTTGTTCTACAATAACTGGAACAGATGGAATAACCAGGAATTTTTACTTGCTTCGCACACGTTTCTGATAAATGAGTTTCTGTTAAACATAATATTTGGAAGTCTAGATTGTATTCTGTAGACAATTGTTGTAAGCATACTGATAGTTCATTAATTTTGCTAGGAACATCCCTTATATTTTGATGGAAAAAGACACAATTTGTTAGCATTATTTTTTATTGGTGGTTTATTATTGATTGAAGAATTGTAAGTTATTTTTGAGGCTGGGTGTGCAAGTGAAACTTCTTTGTTACATGACTTTAATCTTAAAGGTATGGAGTCTTTTACTCTAAAAAATGTTTACGGTTACCAACAATGACCTGAATACTCTGACTTAAGGCATGGCCGCCCTGAATCGTACGAGCAATTCGGTCAGCAAGTTTCCTCTTGCGCGAACGGTTCAAGTGCAAACCATGTCTCGTGTGATCGGCTCTGGTTATTTCCTCTAGACTGATCACACCAATGTGACTGAATCTGCCTGACCTCACACAGCCATGCTGAGCAGTGTTAACTGCCTGCACCTTCCTCTCAAGAACAGGTTTGTCATGCCGTTGTGGTGTCTCACAGATCAGCACACTGGTGTGACCGGTGGCCCTGGCAATGTTGCTGATATCCTTAACAACTGAATAACTTTCACTCTTATCAATGCTATGACAGAGTGACGCCCTTATCGGGCAGACATGTCTTCACATACATCGAAGGTTCGAAACTTGTTAAAGGAGGTCCAACAATCCTTATGAACAAGACATTTTTAATTGTCTCTGTCAGCAAATCAGCCCTGTCTGGTGTTACAATAATGTTCATGTGGGAAAACCCCCTCTCACACTCACTTGATGACACAGGGATGGTGTACAGTTTGTTCTTGAGATGCAGTAGCTTTCCAAGCGTTGCATTAAAAAATTTCACAAATTCCCTGAAAGTACGAATAATTTCCCTGTCATTGAACTTAATCTTTTTGATAGTTCACAGATTTCTTCTACTCCAAAAATAATCTTTTCTTCTGCACCTGTTGTCCAAGTCCTGAAATCTAAAACTGTTGCCCATAAAGCCATTTCCACATCACTATTACAAAGCAGTCGTTTCTGGACCGAATTTTTCAAACTTTCGTAGAACGCACATGGGGGAAATTGGTGGATCATATAGCCTGCCTTTCTTATGTAGGACAACACCACAATACTGTGGGCTGAACGTGGACATATCTTCCTTTTCTCAAACTCTTCAACAAGGTCTTTGACATTCAAATGAGCTTTGTAAAGATCAATGTTTCTTTCTTGTAGATCGAGGCTAACTTCTGATAGTTCCTGGATAGAATTACACATTAGTCAAAGATCCAAAATGAACTCGATTGAAGATAATTTCCTCAGCAAACCTCATACTTTGCACGATTCTTTTTCTCTCTTGTCCTGTCTTCCTTAGCTTCTTCAAAATGTAAAACCATAGCTTCATAATTTTACCAAACTGCAACGACTGTAATGTAAAACCGTAGCTTAAAAATTTTACCAAACTGCAACGACTGTGTTGTAGCGGGAAGTAACCTATCTTGTTGACAAAACTCGCCCCACTTTTAAAATTTTAATTTCTAAAGATTGTGCACAGACCTTTATCGCTCTTGTGTGTTTTGGAGATGCATGATGTATGGCATTTAACTTGGCCATGAAAGATTTAAATCTATTAATACCACCAACTTCTTTTACTGCATCATTGCCACACATCTCTAGTCTAGAACTTGCACAGTGCAGTACAATAATATAAGAGAATTTTTCTTTGAAAAGTGTTGCAACACCAATACGAGATCCAAACATTACAGCTGCTCCAGCACATGTCAAACATGTCGAATGTTCATTCAGGAATTCATAGGTGAATATTAGCGACTTAAGGTGGGACTACAAGCTTGAAAAAATTCCTTATTGCAGTTACACAGTTAAGTTCGATCAAGTCGATAAAGAAATTCAGTAGCTCCTGTAGGTTAATTCCTTAAAAAAGAACTCGAACATAACTATCAGCATAGATTTCTGACTCACTGAAGTAGATTTATCTATCATAATCGATAACTTATTTTTGAGTCAAGTATTTACTTTACTAATGCTCTCTTCATTTAATTTACAATGCGATTTGCAATATTAACACAAGCGTTTGTTGAATGTAAATTTCTTCTCACATCAATGCTGTTCAATTCTTGCACATTAATCTCGCCTTCAAAGTTGAAAAATGACTGAATCTCTTTTGCTACTTTGTAATCTGTACGAAACCCTTTATTTATTTTTCTCATGTCATAGCTTTTAAACAGACATTTTTCAGCACTCCTTTCTTTGCTTGTTTCTTAATTTGAATTGCAGCTTTATGAACAGTACACTCTTTGTGTTCAAAAAATTTTTTTTCTCAGAAATGTTAGCTACTGTTTCCTGTTTTCGCCATAAATGTAACTTCATGTTTCATCTCCTCTTTGCGAATTCTCATTCCCATCTCTTTTTCAACACCTAAACTTCCAACATGGCTGCATTTGGTGCAGCCAAGTTCCCCATTATTATAAAATAACCAGTTATTTTCATAAATGAAGTAATCGTTTTGAGAGACAGTCCAACAACTAGGCCATTTTTAGACACATTGTGAACTTGAGCTCTGTCAGGATAAACAATCGTCAGAGGAAGGCTCCCAAGCAGACGCAGTTGGCTCAGTTTTAGCATCTTGTCGAAGAAAAATATTTGACTTTTCCTTACCTTCGTCAATGGTTTTTTTGCTTATTACTGGAAGGTGAAAAAAATGGGTTATTTTCTTCATCTCAAATGCTTTAGGAATAACTCGAACACGAAAACTGAAACATATGTTAAATGTGAAAATGTACAACACAGATCCTCAATCCAAAACAAGCGAATGTTATTAATTTTGTAACCAACCTCGTAATCGTAAATGCCCACAACATAAATATTAGTTTTTTTCCTTCCACAGAAAACCGTTAATTAATAGATAATCTAGTGATGTCGGAAGCTGCCTACACATGCGAACTCAGTTTCTTTCACTAGTAGCGTGTCCAAAACCACCAGGTTGGGAATTTAGAATTTATGGTGAATAAATTCGAACATTATGGAACAGTGATGAATGCGGCAGACTTGAGAATTAAAATGGACATGGTTTACATAATTAGATTTGTGGTTCTCTTTTGATTGTATAAAAATTAAAAAAAAATATATGATTTAGTAATGTAATTACAAAGTGGAGCCCGATAAACCTGAGAGGTCATATAGGAGGTATGAATCACAATGTTAAAATTACTGGGAGTTATAAGATATAAAGTTTGGCCATATGTTGATAGCCATTCTTTAAAGTATTTCTTAGAATATTTGAGGGGTGGGCGCAAGATGACATTCCACAAAAAAACAAAATGGCGGCCATTGTTAGCTATAACAATACTAAATTGGTTTTAAATTCCTTCTAAGTAAGGTATATCAAAAATTATCTTCAAGAGACTAAATTCCGGGGCCAAAATAGTCAACTGTTTTATTTATAATGATTTGAACGATATAGTAAATGTCTTTTGAGATAAATATAAAAAATTATGGTTTTACATGTTATTCTTGAGGTTTTTAAATGTTTGTGGCAATAGGAGTTTACAATTGGAATGTATTGGTTTGTGGACATACTACATTGCTCATGTTTTGTTGACCAAACATGTATTGAAAAACAAAGTGACAAATACAAATAAAATACACAAAAGACAGAAAACGTGAGCAAAACAATCTCAGAGGAACTTCGTCAGTTCTGAATGTTTATCCTCGTCCCTTCTAGGCTAGTTAAACCTTGGTAAAACATATAGTATTTTACTGTACACAGCTATTTAAATAAAATACTAACACTCACCAAAGACTTAAAAAAAGTCAAGAAATTAACAATGCAAATAATTTCCTCCAATATCTTACATTGTTCATTAGTGTTTGTCTCACTGTCATCTTTCGCCACCAGAGAAAGTTGATAACGGCGATTAAAACTAACAAAACAGTATGCGTAATATTTCAATTCATTGGCAACATCATCCGAGGAAAGCTGCGAAAGCACATTATCATCCTTCAAAAATAACGCTTTTTCTTTAAGCTCTTCTGTTAGATCCAATTTTTGAAACGAGTGCAGAACATTTTGTTTTTCACCTGTTTCATG
The DNA here is from genome assembly GCA_003012365.1 of Medauroidea extradentata. Taxonomy (NCBI): domain Eukaryota; kingdom Metazoa; phylum Arthropoda; class Insecta; order Phasmatodea; family Phasmatidae; genus Medauroidea; species Medauroidea extradentata. The sequence continues at coordinate 6,248 of PNEQ01085848.1, read as the reverse complement.
CAAAAAAAAAAAAAAAAGGCATACATCTGAAGGTGATAAAACTTTGGTCCGTGTTCTCCTGGTACTTTCTGAAGTAAGAGATTTACTGCCTTTATTCACACTTCCACTTGAACATGGACTTAGTGATTCAGCTTTCCTCTTCTTCAGCTGTCGTTCAAGTCGATCTGGACGAATCTCACGCCTGCAGTTCTTGTGCCATGTAGCTTTCTTGACCATAAGGTTATCAGCTATTGATTCTGATAATGACAATGACACATTGACTGATACACTAGCATTTCAAAATTGTTTCCAGTTCTCAATAAAACTTTTATAGATTTCAACAACAGCAGATTTGTCATCACTGTTGGCTGCAAATCTAAGATCCTCTGTAGTATCTTTCTGGCAGATAATACAACGCTCGTAATCCATTTCAACAACATTCTGGAACATAATACAAAAAATAAACATAATTATGAATTACACTTTTCTTAAAATAATCATTTTGGTGCTTTTCTGTTAAGTCTAAGTGAATGACAAACACATGACCAAGGCAATATGTACCTAAATATAGCTGACTCGTACACACATTTGTCTGCGATTTGACAAGGTCAATAGTCTCACGACCATAATTATTATTATACAGGCCATATAAACACACTGTAAATTTGACATAGAAATTAAAAATTATACTCATAAGTGTCTACTTTACTGTGACACAACATTCCCTAAACTTAAATTGTGTGCCTGCTTTAATTTAGAAAACCTCTAAAACATTAATTTTATCTCTGAAATAATTTGTATTAATATTGAAGATGTTATGTTATTTATGTCCTCCATAAAACTATTTACTTTGAGTTATTGGCTTGTAGGGAAAATACTAATTTTAAACGATATTTCTTACAAAAATAGCTGCCATCTTTTTTTTTACGCCCGACCACTTGGCATCCCCCCTCAAAACTTTTCAATTACACATTGATTAATGTTTATTAATATATGGCCAAACTTTTATCACAATCCGTAACTCACACCCTATATGTTCATGCCTACTAATAAAGCTAAATGTAAATGCGATGTTGTAAATGCTTAAGTCATTTCATGTTTACTTTACACAACACTTAAAATTTTCTGCTGTATTTATCACACAATATTTAAAAACGTTATTTGCTTGTTTCTAGGAATAAACAAAGCATAGTTTTTTCTCTTTGATATACTTATCCAAGTATTTTACACACTATTACAGGTGTGCTTGCGAGGAACAAGCAGTGTTCATATTTACTCACTTATTAAAAAATTCAACTTTTTTTTAAACCAAAAAAGGGTGCCAGAACTAAGCTCCTGTGAATTCCGGCAGAAATAAATCCCTGGGTAGCTCACACATACCCATTGTATATATAGTATACATATGTGTAGTATACATAGTGTTTCGAGTCGCGACTATCTGACTGAGAGGTGTAATATGTTACATTGGTGGCAGAGCTAAGACACCTCTCCTTTCCAACCATTCCTTGGCGCCGTGACGGTCTGACTGAGCGGCTAAAGAAGATACAGTGACGACAGAGTTTGAAAACCTCCTTTTGCTCTGTACGGATTGTTTTACCTTGAGTGAAGCTACAATAACCACATGCACACCGCGATAATCGGAGTGCAGTGTAAGTTTCTGCGTACATTGTACCGCCCATGTGCGGTGACGGCCTCCTGCACCCCAATATCAGATAACAGAAGAAGATAATGTGGTCTAGAGAATTCCTGTTCATGCTCTATCTTGCAGGGTGGTGCTTGACCTTGATGGGACACCTTTTCAGGAGGCTTGAGATTAAAAACTTGCCGAGAGTAATTCGAGACTTTATAGTAAGTATATAAAAAGAGCTGCGGCAGAGGCGAGAGGGTTTTTTGAAAGGCAGGTGCCTGGTGCGAGTTCAAGTGATAGTGCCGAGTGGCGAGAAGTATTGGGTTGCGACAAGTGTTCGAGGGTGTCCGGCGAGTTGGATCGCGGCAAGTAGTGGGAAGAAGGTGTTTCTGGACCACGAAAGGTTCATCGGTGCTTGTTCATTGGGTCCACCATTGTGGGTGATTATAAAGACTTTCCATGTACAGAGAACTTACATAGATTTATTATTTAGATTGTGTAACCTGTATGTAAATAGTATTTGGTTTGTTTGACATATATTGTAACACTGGTGTCAGCAGTGAGATGTAGGCAATTATTTAAAATTAAGGCCTCTGCCTACCTCAGAGCTCCGGCGACAGCAATGATAGGGCGTTACAGGTTAAAGTATATTCCTAAATATCTCAGGCACTTTCAAACCTACATATATGCCGCCACTGACTTTTTTGTTCAGTACGATACGGCTCACACTGCTGTGGAATCTTTTAGCAAGTTATGTCAATACCCTGAAAACTATGAGCAAATAAGTGTTTTCATGCCGATTAAACACTCGAAACCCTGTATTCGTAAAATTATTTTCACATTTTCGTTTACGTAGCAGTATTCTCCTCTTATCAATGCAGAAAATGGTTTCTATCCGAAAGCGATATCTCAAAGGGTGACTGAACTACACGGAATTTAGTTTAACATGTATATCCCTATCCTTGCTCCCGTCGTGCTCCGAGGTAGGCAGAAGCCTTAAATGAAATGTTTAAATGGATGTTAAAATTAAGTGTACATGGTTAGATTTTTAAACAAACTTGTTAAGTTTTATTTTGTTAGGAAATTTTAGGTTATAAGTTTGTTTTCTAGAAAAATTGCTAGTGAGTTAGAGGGTTTGTGATGCCTAATAGAGGGACTAAGTAGCCAAATAAGTGGTGTAAATACAAACATTGAGTGTGTTAATGAAAATATAGACAGTGTTGATGAGAATGTAGACAAGAAAATAGACTGTGTTAATGAGAATATGGACAAGAAGATAAGAGGGAATTAGTGAGCTAGTGCATACAATAATAGAGTATGTGGACAAGAAATTTGAGAGTATTTCTCTAATAGTGGACCTAAAAATTTACAATGTTAGTGAATTGGTGGACCGTAGAATTGACAGTGTTACTGAAAAAGTCGAAAAGAAAATCGGAAGTGTGAAAGACGACTTGCAGAAAGAGGTGAGTCTCTTAAGGATAGAATTGGAGGATTTTGTGCAGCGACAGGCAGGTGGTCAGCCATCGGTGTGTCGGGATAGCAGATCGGCAGTAGGTATATCGCAGCACATGAATGCAACTGCAGTTTCCGTGCCTGGGGTTGGAAAGTGGCTTGCAATCAAGCCTGCCCCTTATGATGGCCAAATTCCATGGCATGAATATCAGCACCAATATGATATTGTTGCAATCCTGAATGGTTAGACAGAAGAGCAACATGCCTACTACCTGACAGCAGGGTTGAGGGGCTCTGCACTCAGTATACTCCAATCTTTGCCTGGATGACATCGCCTGGAAAATTCTTTGTTAGTCTGTTCCCTGGAGCTCGGCTTCGTGAACCACTATTTACGACATGACCACCATGCCCAACTTCGAAGCCACAGCCAGCGACCTGGGGAGTCACTTCAGGAGCTTTGGCAGGACATTGTGAGAGTAGCTCTTCTGTCACTTGAGGGGTTTCCAGAGGGGGCGCGAGATGTGCTTGCCATTTGGTTCTTCGTTGATGCCATTGCAGACTTGGAGGTGCGACAAGCAGTACGTCTGACAGCACCTCATACCATGCAAGATGCTCTAGCCCGTGCACTGGAAGTCGAGTCAGCAAGGAAGGTGCCAGCGAATCGGTGTGAGGTGCGAGCAGCGAAAGTAATAAGCGAAGTAGAGGGGCTCAACATCGAGAATACCCTGAAGTATATTAAAACAGCAATCAATGTCATTTCCAGCAGAGTTGGTACTTCGGAGCACCGCCCTCGACCAGGACAGCCGCCAGAGTGCTGGGAGTGTGGACGACCTGGACACCTGAGAGCCCAGTGCCGACAGTATCAGCGAAGAAACCAGGACCGAGAGCCAGGTGAGACCAACCAATTCGGGAAACATGTAAACACTGGTCTTGAGGGGCGAAGGTCGGTGATTGCTGGAGGTAATGCCCCACAATTCCGTCGAGTACGTTCGGTAAAACTGGTAGAGGGCAGCCTGGATTATGTACCCTGTCAGGTGGTTGTAGATACAGGAGCGGCCATTACTGTCGTCAGGCCAGACATCATTTGGCCTTTCCCCCAGCAATAACGAGATCAAAGTATTGGGGTGTTCATGTTAGGCACTGTAACTGGTGAGAGACAACACCAGTGAAAAGGAAGAAGTGTGTGCAACTAAAATTGGGTGAACTCGAGTTTGAACTTGAGGTCTACGTAGCGGATGTTCCAGATGCATGTTTACTGGGACTAGATGTTCTGTGCAAACTAGGATGCTGCATTGACACTCGACTGGGGGGTCTTGAAGGTGGGTGAAACAGAGTTGGTATTGATCCCACGACCAGAATTATCTTCACCAGTCAGCTGCCCAGTAGTTTGTTGTCAGACCACTGTGTTGCCAGCTTCTAGTGAAATTGTGATACCATGGCGCTGTGTAGGACAGTTTGTAAGGCACTTAGGGTTAATCGAGCCTATGAGAAGAGGGAGCAGTGGCGGTTTGTGCTATTGGGCTGCAGGGCTGCTGCCCTTCCTAATTTATTTGTGAATTACAGTAAATAATTTTCATTTTCACAGCTGATGTTATAGAAGATAATTTGTAATGATATGTTTTGAACTACCTACTTGCCAAAACTGTCAGCTGATCGCGAAGTCTGAGGATTGCGAGATAGTTTTGAAGTTTCCTACTTCATGTGGTCTGAACTAGGCAGAGCTGTGAGGCGAGCAGCCTGTCTGACCTTGCTGGCGCATGCATAGAGCGCGCCCCGATCTGGTGAACCTTAGTAGGAGGAGGGACGGGATGTCTGACAAATGGCGCGTTTGTGGGCTGCTAGCAAACCAGCCCTGCTCGCAAGACCTATACAGTGCACCACGCTACACTGCTGTTACAAGTTTGAAAGCACAAACTATATATGTGGGCAATTCCCATAAGTTCTTTGGGATAGAGGTCTTAAATTACAAATAAAAGAGTTAAATTAAGTACTGGATTTAATAGCTCACAAAGCTACGAAATACACAAAACAGTAATCAACTAGAACTCTCACAACACAATTAGTTATGCACACAATTACTCCTGTGTCACAGACACGTTAATTAACTTTGACAATTAAAGCACAAGAAAAGTCTGTCATTATTAGAAATACTGTTGATTGGATATATGACAGGATTTTGTGATTTATAGTGCTTAATTAATTGATGGTAATGTACAACCTCATCAGTCCGAAGTGGTGATGGCTCACCATGTGCTGCGCAGCACCCCGAGTGCACCGCTGTCTTCACTCTTGAGGTCTTCTGTTCGACTCCCGTCGCGCACCTCCTCTTCGCCTGTCAGCCTGCCGCAGCAGTCCTCTTGTATCACCAACACTGCTCCGCAGGTAGCCGCCTGCCGCCTCACAGTAGACTTTGACGTCACCAAGATGTCTTCACCAGTCTCTCTCCACAGGCGTAGCACCTTCCTCTAGCACTTCCAATACTGCACTCTCCTCAAATGTGCCGATTCTGTGGTTTTATACTAGCCCAGACAGTCGGGTGTTCTCCGCATTACAGGGGTCTGAAAATAGATATTTCATCATGTTTCGGATGTGCTTGTAGTCACGTCGGCCGCCCTCGAAGGGTTAAGATGCAGTTGGGACAGGTATCTATGACGCAGTTTAGGCGGGTTTTCCACTATGAGCCACCCGGGCTTTGAGTCATCGGCCAGCCCTCAAGGTGTTACGAAACAGCCGCCGACCACTGGCCTCCAGGAACATGGCACGCAACACTGCCCCCTCCTTAAGTCTGTTCGTCCCGAACAGACACAGCAGCTTCAGGTCCATCGTAGAGGGCCAATCTGTAGATGTGTACAACTTTAGGCCCTCTCGCCCGAGAGCCTCGACGAACAATTCGAAACACCACATCATTGATCTTCTTCACTATTTCATAAGGGCCTTCCCAATTCTTCTGCAGCTTGGGACAATACCCCTTCTTTCTCTGAGGGTTGTACGACCACACCAGTTGACCTTCTTGGAATATTTCATCTGGTGCATTCCTATCGTAGCGAGTCTTCATCCTGTCGGTGTTGATCTTAAGGTGTCGCCGGGCAAAGTTGTGAGTGTGAACCAACTTGCGACGTAACTCGCTGGCATACACTGGAGATGCAATCTGGTCTTCCTCCGCCGGTCGTCCGAACATCAGGTCGCTCGG
>PNEQ01085847.1:0-19071 GCA_003012365.1 Medauroidea extradentata | reverse complement strand
GGAAGATGACTATGTCACTATTGACTGAACGGGGCGAAGGGGAGTGTCTCCAAAAACTTTCGGTTAGTTGAACATTCGGTCACTTGCTGCACCCGTGACTATAATAAGTGCTTGAAACTACTTAAATTTTGGCAGGAATGTGAACGTTAAATCAGAATTATCCTCGTATTAATAAAGTATGTTTCAAAACCAGAAGAACTGATATAACACGATGTTAAGAGCTAGCAGGATACGAAGAAAAGTGAACAATATGGTAATGATAGGACACAGAATTGTTCGTACGTGCAAAGCATAGCAGTATGTGAAGATAAGAAAAAAAGCGGAAACTGCTGTTACACAGTAAGTCACGGCAGTGGCAAGAATTCCTTTGATATCCATGTGCATTAGAGTTGGCAGGGTAAATGTTGATCTTATGATGCTCTGGCGTCAAGAATACATCAAGAATTAAGTAGGTGTTTAAAATGTCAGTTAAATATTGAACAAATTAATTCAATTCATAATTTGATAGGAATGCATTTTTACTTTTAAAAATGAACTTATTCGCAGTCGTTGAGGTTATTAAAATATTGTTAGCTATATTTATAATATGTGAATGTTATGTGAAGCTTATATTTTCGTGTTTACACACTTCAACTTTAACCTTCTGTGTGATTCTGGATTACCATAATAATTGCAATTACATTCAGTATTTTATCGAGTTTTTAAAAATGCGTTGAAATCTTACAAATAAATAATCAGATTATTAATAGTGCAAACTGTTTTACGACATTATTAGAATAAATTTAAGTTGACAAGTTGTGTTCCAATACGTCTGAAAATAGTAAATTAAACTCTCCTTCGCCTATTTAATTGTATGCCTTTGTGCACATACAAATTATGTATTGGTCCGGACCCTAAGATTGATATTAAATGTAAGCAACACTATATTTTGTAAGAACAAGAACACGTTTATTTGATTGCCATGTAAAACGCACAATATTTTGAAGTCAGGAAGCATTGCATATGTCCGTATGCGTTAAATAATAAAGATACAGTTTTTAAAATATATATTTGTTATTTTATACGTTATTGCATGTTTTTATTACTGCCACATTTATAAAACCAAATAGGTAATATGCTGTGTCCACATGAACACCACCTAAGCGTTGAAAGTTCACCTGTTTGTAATAATTCCCACTCAGGAAAGAGAAAGTTTCTCTCAGCTAAATATTACTACACATGTGAAATGTATAACATATGCGAACAGCAAGAGAATGCACATTATCAATGTTCCTTTGTGACGTAATAAAGTCGATTGGGACTGGAAAAAAAATTCTACAAGTATGCATTTTAATTCGTAACGTTATATGTTGTCGGATTGACTCATTTTACCATATTATTTGTTATTTAAATTCAGGACGATGATTTTCTTACAAAGGTTTCTTAGTTACTTACTTAAAGAGAAAAATTTTGTAGACTACCCAATAAGAATAAATTTCAGCTTCACAGCTAGTGAATAGCTATAACAATTCGTAACAGATTTATGGGTACCGTGAAGGTTAAATGTAAATTACAACATCTGAACAACCGTCTATTTCTCCGGTTTATCGTAGAACTGGAATATTCCGCCATAACCCCACGTCTCCCACATACAAGGTATCTTTCATCTAAACTATACAAAATAATTTAAATATACTGGCAAAAAACATATATCCAGAAACCAAATAATGTGCCAAAACGGTTTGTGTTAATATGTTATCTGTTTGGATATTATTTACATGGAAAATAATAATTATTGTTGTATAAATGTAACAAGTCAAAAATAATTATTATTGTTGTATACAGATCACCTAACTCAAATGTAGATTTATTTTTTAATGAACTAGATCTGTTGCTAAACAAAGAGGTTCCTAAACACAAAAATATTGTTATTTGTGGTGATTTTAACACTAACACAGATAATGATGATAGAAACTCAAGAAAGTTTACTACCCTACTAAGGTCTTACAAAATGTCCATTGTCATCGCACAGGTTTGTTATTTGTGGTGATTTTAACACTAACACAGATAATGATAATAGAAACTCAAGAAAGTTTACTACCCTACTAAGGTCTTACAAAATGTCCATTGTCATCGCACAGGTCACTCGAGAAACTTGTAAATCTTCAACTACTACTGATAACATCCTAACTATTCTTAATAGGAACAACTTTAAGAGCTCAGTCATAGGGGCAGGCTTGTCTTATCATTATGGCCAGTCAATCGTAATAAATAATTTCTTTAATATCACACAGCTCAAGAATACCCAAAAATGTATTACTGAGGTAAAAATAAAATTCGATGATCATAGTATAGACACTTTCTGTAACCTCTAAAAATCAATAGACTGGTCACTTGTACTTGAAAAAAAAATTAAGTTGACAACATTTGTTTATCATTCTCTAGTATTTTTATGCAGCATTTTGAACAAACACTTCCTCCAAAATCTCGCCATAAAAGGTGTATGGCTACTTCGGAAGGCTGGATATCAAAGGGTATTAAAATACCATATTTAAGTAATAAAAGGTTACACAAATTGTCAAAGCTCTTTAATGACCCTATCTTTGTAAATTACTGTAAGAATTATAACAGAATCTACAAACAAATCTTAAAAGCTGCTAAACGAATGCACTTTGAAAAAATTATAAACGTTTCTACGAACAAATCTAAAACAATGTGGAATATTGTAATATATTAATTATGTAAATACGAAACAGTAAGCACGAACAATCTATAATTTAGGAAACCTGGTACAATACGAGACGTTAAAGCTCCAAATGAAGTCGCTAATGCTTTTAGTGAATACTTTTACAAAATAATACATTATTGCTTGCCGACTAGTAATGTGAATGGGGTTAAAACTACTGCTGCTTTTGATACAATAACTTCCAGCCCTTCCATGTATCTGTTGCCTGTAACCAAGAAAGAATTGCTCTCTGTGGTCAACGAAATAAAAGATAAACGCTCATTTGGCCTTGACGATGTGCCTGACATTATTATTAAAAAATGCCTTGATTGCATAGTAACTCCATCACTGCAACTATTTAATGAATCACTACTGCATGGTAATTTTCCAAGCCTGTGGAAGTGTTCTAAAGTTCTCCTTCTCCGTAAAAAGGCCCACGTAACCTGAACCAAAACTACAGGCCTATATCCTTTTTGCTTGGGTTCTCGAAAATATTAGTCCCTGATGTTTAATTGAATTACGTCCTTTATTGAAAAAAAACTAGATTTTAGTTAACAACCAACATGGATTCAGGCATGGTGAATCAACTGCCACTGCTTTATTTGAATTCATCGATAATACAGTGATGGATTTGGATAACAGTAGATGTCCTGTAGGACTTTTTTGTGATTTGAGTAAGGCTTTCGACAGTGTCAATCATGCTATACTTTTCCAGAAATTAAGTTTATATGACATCAGAGGAGAAACTCTCGACTGGTTCAAGTATTACCTGTCCCATCGGTCTCAAATAGTAGTAATACCCTACACTAACTTATATACTAATACTAAATATTACGTCAAATCTGATAATCAAAACATTTCAATTGGCGTGCCTCAAGGCTCTGTTCTTGGACCTTTATTGTTTCTTTTGTATGTTAATGATTTGTCCAAAAATGTTTCAAGTGGCAAATTTGTGTTATACGCTGGTGATAGTAACATAGGCCTGTCTATACATGGGGACAAATCAACTGATATGCAAGAAAAAATTATGAAAGTAACAAATAATATTACAGAGTGGTTCAGCTCAAATGACTTAACACTAAATAAATTAAAAACAACCTGGATGCATTTTAGACTAAAAAAGAACGTACTTCTAAATAACAAGTTGTATCAATTAGTGGTGATGAGATAACACGACAAAAATCTTAGGAATCTATATTGATGAATAACTCAACTGAAAAACCCATACATCTAATCTGTCGAATAAAATTAGCTCAGCAGCATTTGCAATGCGAACACTTTCGAAACTAATTAACTTAAGTGACACGAAAATTATTTATTTTGGTTATGTTGAGGCACATTTAAGGTATGGAATAGTTTGTTAGGGAAACTCTGTAGATGCAAAGAAGATCTTTGTTCTACAAAAGAAAATTATCAGAATAATAATACATGCTGATCTGCGAGCTTCTTCAAAGCATATTTATTAATAACTAGAAATTGTAACCTTACTCTGTTTATATTTATATGAAACACTTATCTATGAACACACAACTTAATAATGAAATACAAAATTGTAATATACACAGTTATAGTACAAGAAATAAAAATAAATTTCACTTAACATCTCACAATACTTCATGCTTCGCAAACAGCCCTAAGTACTCTGCCATTTGTCTATATAACAAACATCCAGCAATTCTTAAATCAATAAAAAAAACCTGCCTACATTTACGAAAAAATTGAAAAGTGTATTATTAAGTTACAATTTGTATACCGTCAAAGAATTTATGGTCACAAATATATGCTGGAAAGTAGTTATGTAAATCTGTATACAATGTGTGTATGGTCTATATATAGTTTCTGTAACGTAGTGTCTCATGTTTGGCCCCCAATTGTATTGATTATTTGCTGTGATTAGTGTAAGTACTACTGTCTAAAATTTATATTCAGTATCTGTATTCATGTGGGTGTACATACAGGCAGTTTAAGGCGGGCTCCCATAGTAAAGGTGTGTTGTGACTTTTGTATTGTACCGTATTGCAAATTTGTATATATGTATGTATCTCTTGTTGACAAGTCCTATACTACCGGTAAAATTTATGTATACAACGTAGTCCACAGGACAATAACAAATTGAATTGAATTGTTAAGATTATTATCCTCGAACACAGATATACAGGCATCCCTATTGTCTGCTGAATTTACAATGAGGAATTCCAGCTAAGCTGTGAGTACCACAAACATTTTCTCGCCTCGCTTGCCACAGTTAGAGGCATTGAAAAACAGTTCGCGTAGCTTAGAAAACAACGGTGATCTTGACCTCAGCCTCCTGACCACTGGCGCGAGTCCATCATTGTGCAGGAAGTAGGTGGTCCCCGCCGCCCGCCTCATGCTTTCTAGCCTAGTTTCAGTGTTCAACGGCAGCGACTTTGGCCCCGCATCCTTCTTTGTACCTCCGTGAGACCAGTCCCCTAGTTTCTCGTTCAGTGCTCCTATATCTTGTACGGTTGACTGCAGAACACTAACGACCTGGATGTTATTCAAGCAATACTGGTTCGTTTCTCTCCAAGTACACGTTTTCGATACGTCTTTAGTTTATGTTCGTGTTTGAGTACCACGTTTCTCATTTCCAAATACAATGCATTTACAAAATAATTTATGTTACGCACTGAATCATAACTTTATTTGGGTGCAAATTAGGACAAAGTAATATAACTGGACATATGCTAATGTACTTATAAGAATTTCTTCTGCTCTTTTTCGAGCACGCATCTCACTTTTTTGCGATTTGATACTTACGTCAATATTCTATTAAAATTATAATCTTAGTATATTTTCGGGGTAATTCTGGAGCGCAAGTTATAGCGGAAAGTCCCCTCGGGAAACAACTCTATAACATTAAATAGTTTTGTGAAAAAAAGAAATTTTTGACTGTTTTTGAAATTGGTAATGGAAATTTTCAAAGAATAAAAGGAGATCAAATAATGATCGCGTGACGTAGTTTATTCTTCGGTAGCTTCTCTGCCGTTGTGCCGTTGTGTAATAATTAAATTTAGATCTGATACACTTAGAAGTAATTAAGTTTACATTTTTCCCCAACTATATCAGCCAGTGGATTGCATATTACTTTCAAAATTGTAATTATTGTCGAAGATGGCGCGTGTCTGCTTTCTTCCCTGCATGTCGTATGTGCTGGTCTGCTGAACTGTGACGCTTGTGTGTGTGAACATATATATATATATATATATATACACACACACACATTCAAATATCATGAAAGAAATTTTTCGCATTCGTGAACAAACTTTTTCTTTCATAATATTTTTGAAAAGTATAATTTATTTCACTAGATTTGCTTGCTTAATCTCACCGGTAATGATCATAATTAAACTGTAGGCCCATGTCAACCATAAACTACTCTCTCGACGACCAGATATAAGTATAGTTTTTTTATGTTTAAGATAGACACCGCCTTTTTTTTTTTTTTTTTTTTTTTTTGGCAAATTTTAACAGCATACGCAAGAAATCCAGTTCAACCGCGCATTTAAATATATAATATGTATGAATACGATAATTATGAACATCAAACACTGCTGATGACTTAACTTTCAAAGCTAGTTAAGGCCACGAGATCCTATTTATGCTGTTTTTGTGAGTTTAATTTTAAATCCTGAAACGGAGCAGATATCGGTAAACCGATACATAGAAATGTTGGAAATTGTTTGTACTACATAGCCTGATTTTTTCCTTCAAATGTAAGTTTCTATAATTTTTGCTAGTTATCGACCTAACTTAACTATCTTGAAATCAATAATTAGTAAAAAGCTACAAAAATTTATGTTTTGAAACATTAGGCTCTATAGTACAAACAATTTCCAAAATATATGTAATGGTTTTGGGATATCTACTCCGTTTTAGGGTTTAAAAAATTTAACGTACTAAACTAGCATAAAAAAGGACCCGTGGACTTGACATAAAAAACATAAAAAATAAATATCCACAGGACTTCGCCAAAGCATTCCGCGACAAGTACGGTGACGTCATAATTGCGTAAATAGACAATAAATGTTGTAGGTACATGAAATGTCCTTGCAATTTTATTGATATCGATAACTTTTTTGTGAGATGTATATTTAAGCGTAAATAAAATTTTCAATAATATTTATGTACATTTAAATCGATGATAGTAACTATAAGAATAATTGGTTTGAATTTATGTGTATTTAAATTTATTTATTATTAATTTGCAATATATTGTGATGCATTTTCAAAACTTATAATTTACGAAATAAGATCAAGTAAAAACCTATGTTTGTAGTGTGCAATTAATTACTTTAAAAATATTAGTCTCCGAGGGAAATGTTTCTACATTCATAACAGATTCCAGTGGGTTTTCGAAGTGTCCGGTATTTACCGCTAGCGTCGGCAAAACTCCCTTAATGTCATTACGCACTCTTAAATCATGTTGTAAGGTGTTAAACCTTTTACGCCAATTTTTAGCTATCAGTTAAACATGCCGTAAGTAGTTTTTGGGTTTGAAACAGACTTAAGTATAAATTCAATATTTATAACCTCAGCATAAATAAGTAAAATATATTTATAAAAACTTTTCAAAGCAGAACTATGTTTTATTCCTAACTAGCAATTGGTGCATAGTCTGTTGAGGCATAACTTCATGAAAGTTCAAATTTTTTGGAAAATTTCTCATTTGTGCTTGATTCAATATCACTACCTGCTATTTGCACCGACACTGAGCAGCGCAGGTGCAGAGCAAGTAAACCGGCTCTAGTCACAGTTGGTACTTAGTACGCCCCACTATTTGGGCTGCATATGCGCGAATAAAGCAACAGTACTTGTACCGAACTATTGTAAGACACATAATTGCAACTATTTTGTACCCATCATGTGACCTCTTGCACTTCCGTGTGTGCGTATTAGATTGCATTACAACGCAACCAGACGCAACGCAGGTGTTACCTTGGTGTTGAATCCATAAGAAGCGATATTTAATCAGCCATCAGGTCCGTTTAAGGCTGCCGCTTATTTACGGTTAGAAGCAACTTCCAAAGTTTTGAAACATAACCAATATTTAACAAAAACATTTTCAATGTACTGCTCTGAGGTTAGCTACAAAAGCGTTTAAGAAATGGTTTTTAACAGTATAGTGTGCGGAATTTATTACAACTTTATTTAATGAGAATGTTTCTATTCCTATTACAGGGTTAAACGGGACAAACTCCGTTCTTTCTGACTAAATACGGGATGTGGCGTAAACATTTCGACACTCACGTTCAATAGAAATACAAGGCGGTCCTGAACTACATGTAAACGTTGTGAGGTGATTTCTTAAGGTAAATTGGCTATTAAACGTTACAGAAACAATGTCATACATTAACACGTGAGGGAGGTAAAATAAAACTCTGTGTTTCAAATGTTTTTTATAAAATTTTCCCAAGGTTAAAGAGCAACAATTATATTTCTTTCAGCAAGAGCTGGCACATGAGAACATATGTGTACTGTGCTTCCATCATGTATTGCATTGTTACAGAAAATGCCACAGTCACAAACCACATGACCATATTCCTATGAGCCTTCTTGGAAATTTGGGTGGTGCTTAACATCGGTGTCTTTAGGGCAGGTAAAAGTTGACAAGAGGTAAGTGTGATACGACGCCGGGATGAAGAGTGAAGCCGGAGATCCCCGAGAAAACACGCCGAGGAATTGCATCGCACTTATTATTTCCACATACAAATATCCGGGTCGGTCCCGCCGGAAATCGAACTCGGATAGCCTTGGTTGGAGTCAAGTGCTCTAGGCACTGTGGTAACCGTTGTCCATAACAAAAGTAAAGGAAAGCACGCATTCATTACGAAATTAGGGAATAAATAGCATGAGCGCTGGGAAGCAGGACGAGAATGTCGATGGGGTAAGTGATAAGCGTGCAGTTACAACGGTGCTATCAGATGTTTCACAAACACCAGCTGACTTGAGATGGGAAGAATGATTGTATTAAACAGAACCATTATTTAACATCAGCTCAGCTAAATGACTGGTTCTAAATACCAACTCGTATACAGATCATTTCGTTCTTGTTCTTACAACATTTATATTTTTAGTGTCAAAATTCACTACATTTAAACTTATAACTAACATTTCCGCATTCAGTCGTCTTGTTCTCAACTTTCGATATTCTTACAAAGGTTAACATGTTCATATGACCAAGAGTAAATCGTCATATTGAATGTGTCATAATTTCAGGTGTCAAGGTTGCTAAAAATCAATTTTGTCAATTACTTTCGTTCGTTTATTTCCTATAGGGCCTACCATATAGCTGTGACAAATTAAAAATATTGTGCAGGCAAATTTTCATTGCGTTTATTCTTTTTTGTCTTCACAGTTTTCATGTGAATTTTTTAATTTATCCAAGTAACTATATTTTATATATACGAACCTGCATTTAAATTAATTAAATCGTAGACTTAATGTGATATTTGAGATGTAATTTTCTTACCTGCAAGCTATGAAGTTTGTCCCGCTTAGATTTAGATAAATATTTAAACTTCCACACGTCCACCATTTGTTAAAAATTTAAATAAACATAAATAAACACATACATAATTAAGATCCTACAAAAGGAAAAACCGCCGAACTTTCATAAATATAGAAAGGATTTGTATAGACTCGTACAAAAAAAATTAAAAAATACCCTACGAAATACAAATACAATATCCAGTATGCACTAGGTTAATACTTACACCTCCTTTTAAAAAATACTTTCTATTTACGCTTTTATTGTTATGTATAATATTATGTTTTTTTTTTTGTAAATTGTACGGTAAGCATTGCAATTTCACTACGAATTACTTTCGATGGTTTACATGTTTGAAATAATTATTTTTAAATTTATTTCTATATAGGCTACTACGCATAATTTTTGTTGACCTTTACATT
This sequence comes from Medauroidea extradentata, assembly GCA_003012365.1. Lineage (NCBI taxonomy): Eukaryota > Metazoa > Arthropoda > Insecta > Phasmatodea > Phasmatidae > Medauroidea > Medauroidea extradentata. The sequence goes on along the minus strand of PNEQ01085847.1, from coordinate 9,437 downwards.
TGAGTAAAGTTAAAGGAAGACAACCCAAGTATAACTAATGAGCCTTCATTAATGCTGGTAAAGAATATGCCATAATCTTGAATTATAGTCTGTGAAAAATATCATACTTGTGTACAATCAGTCTAGTAGTTAAAAAGAATATAAACTCTGTATTAATTCATGGCTCAAGCAAAAAAGTTGCCTAAACCCTTTCAATACCAAATTTTGAACAGTGAAGAGTCAAAATACAAAATTTGCTTACAATCGGTCCAGTAGTTTTGGAAAAGGGACCTAAATCCTTATTTATGTCATACTATCTTACAAATTGATGTTCCTCCCTAAAACATTTAAGTGTAATAAAATCTATGTTTCCATTATAAAGTGTTTATAAATATAAAACTAGTTTCTAATCGGTTTAGTAGTTCTCGAAATGTGACATAAAATTTACGTTCATTTCACTTCGTTCTATCTTCCAAACTGGTGAATTTAAGTCTGACATCAAATGATAAGATACTAAATAAAATAGCAAGTAATTAAAAGAAGTTAATTTAAACATATATGATTCCCGAGGAAAGACATCATGCCAAAGAATTTTAAAATTAGCAGAACCGAACAATACACACAAGTACTGTGTGTATGTACCAAGTTTGAATAATTAATGTTTATGAGTTGAAAAGTTATTAGTAGGAGAAATATCTCGTAAGTCTATCGTTCGCAAGGAAGCTAAGTTGAAAAAGGGAACTGCACTGTTGTTGCGGAGAATTAACAGCTGAATTACTACCACAAGCAACAGTAGACTATCAGAAGGTACGTAAATATTGCATTGCAGAACACTCTACAGCAAGTGCGGTGCTTATAATGTTTCTAGAAAAAACGTTTGTGTGCACTGTGTCATTTGCAGTTTATTATGATGTATTTTCACCCCACATATTAACTTGAATTCTCACGTTCAGCATTTTTTAATTTCTCCGTAGACTTTAGATTCCTTTCTTTATAATTACATAATTTTATGTTAAAGACCATTAGTAAAGCATAAGATTTCGTCCATTTAAAATACACATTTTAAAAGTTTGGTAAATTTCCTAGGTATGAAATGGACGTAATGAACCTATACGTGATATGGAATTTTCACCTTTAAATATTACATCAATATCACGTAATGTAAGCATTTTTCCTATACGTGCAACTTTTTCGTACACTTTATGGGATACGAACCAAAAATACATGCTAAATTTTTCGTCATATGCACGTTCTCAGGACTCCTATATGCATGTTGGTACAGGTCAAAACTATTTATTACAGTGAAGCAATGCTTCAGTATTTTAGCAGAATCAAAGTGATACACTATTCGTTCAGTGATTTAAATTTCGCCTCACACATATAAGTCATTTTGTTACATCTTAGATGTGGTTCTGACTTTAAAAAATATGCTTCTTGAGTAATCACACTGCACATCTTTAGTCTTGCAGTTCTCAAAACAATGTACTTAAGGCAGCCTTATTTATTAAAGCTTCAATGCCATATGGTGAGGAATACTTTATTGTAATAACTCATGAGAAACCCTCGTTGTAAAACACAGATTAGAATGAAGGCCGCGGTCAGACCATTCGCCTCTCACCAAGGAGATCTGGGTTCGATTCCCGGCGGGGTCGGTCCCCGGATTTTCGCATGTGGGAATCGTGCCGGACGATGCTGCTGGTCGGCGGGTTTTCTCGAGGATCTCTCGTTTCCCCCGCCCATTCAATCCGACGCTGCTCCACACTCACCTCATGTCACCCCTCACCGCAGCGCTTAAGAACTCGATGTTGGGCACTGACCAGAATCTCTCGCTCACACTCAAAATTAAGGCTTAGTTAAACGATATATTACTATTTTACAACACTAGAAAGCTCGCTTAGACGCCATGATACCCGAATTTCTATTTCTTATACGATATATCATTTAAGTCTCAAGGAAAACACGAAAAAAACCGCCCCCCACATTCATTGACTAATGTTTTGTGAGACAAAATATCTTTAGCTTTAGTTGATAACTTAAATACTAAATTTTTTTAATGTAAGCTAACCTAATTAGCTAAGCTATTTTGTCTAAAAATATTAACTACGTAGTACAAACTATTTAAAAATTGTAGAATGATTGTAACTTACATCGGTTTACCTATACAGTACAATCGATAATCACCGTAGTAGCAGTATGAATATTATATCATAGCCTTAAATCCACCACGTTGTGAATATCAACATATATCATAAAATTAATGAAAGGTATCTGAGGTCCTTTACGTTTGAGGTATTCAAGAATGTCAAACCCCGTTAGTCGGTCAGGTACGTTAAATACGGCGAAATATTATTATCGAAATCAATCAGGACGGCAATTCTGCGACAATAAACTGCCAAACAATTTCTTGTTTTCTTTTATGTCAACATGACATGCAGTCTAACAAACTTACTTGTTTCGAATCTTTCATTTGTGAGAACAAGGAAAATAGAGCAAATAAATGCATTAAATACTCGTATCTACCACACTGACACGACTCAATCTTGGAAAAATTATGTGGCATATATCCTATACAAACCTCATAATAATAGTGCTGATTGATGGCTAAACAAGATAAGTCTGCGAGGCAAATATTTAACATTAATTTTTCCTATGTAGTTAAATGAAGTAATATAATTACTGCGACAAAAAAACTCTTTTAACTTTTCAATTAATTTATTACTGTGAGAAAATTCAGAGTAAAGTTGATCTCATGATAAACTTCTCTTACATCTGTATTGAAGTCAAGTGTTAATGTAATAAATTTAAACATGAAGACTAGTGGTTTTCAGCTGCCACACAAAGATGCAAGAATTCGTGGCTGATTGAAATATGGAGAAAAACACTTCATCTTCATTAAATACGTGTATATTTATCTACTTTTGCTATCACTTGTGCCGAGAAAGGCTGCGCAATGATAAAATGTTGGACTTGGATTCAGGATTCCTGGCTCCAGCCATTCTGATTTCCGTTTTTCATGTTTTCCCAAAATCGCTCCAGAACAATGTTAGTTCCTGGTTCACATCAGTTTTCAACTTCTGTTTTCATTTTTATATTTGTGCCAGATATTTTTTAGACATCGATTGTGATTTAATCTTCCTCTTAGGAAATGTGTGTATCTCTCACAGTTTTTCCGTAATGAGTCGTAAACGTCAAAGTTTGCACTTTACGGTTTTATGTACGTCATTAAAACCAACTGACATAACAAAACGCAGTGTATAACAATGTCGTAGACTATGACTAGACATATATAAAAACAAAATAAAAAAACTAATTATTTTTGTATTTAATAAAAAATGCTGAGTTTTGAAATGAACATTTAAAATCGCAAAACATTTTTTTAAAATACAAACATGTATATATATATATATATATATATATATATATATATATATATATATATATATATATGTGTGTGTGTGTGTGTGTGTGTGTGTGTGTGTGTGTCAAGTCATAGCTTACAACATTGTTATACACCGTGACTTTTTTTTCAGTTTGGTATGTCAGTTGGTTTTAGTGGCATACATAAAACAGTAAAGTGTAAATTTTGACGTTTACGACTCATTACGCAAAAACTATGACAGACACAAATTTCCTGAGATTAAGATTTTATCACAATGTATGTCTAAAATAAGAAAAAAATATCTGGTGCAAATGTAAATATAAAAAAGACGTTGAAAATTGATGTGATGCGTGGCCTTTAGTGTGTGTTGCACATAAAAAAAGGTAAACAAACGCCAATTGAGCCCTACACGTTCTTGAAAGTCGATATGGAAAAACTACAGAATGTTAGCTGACTTTATGAGCAGATATTATTCGGAAGTACGTAACTCGAGAAACTATTTTGCTAAGAAAACTGGCAATAACTATTATTAATATACTGTCTTTTTTTCAAATTGGCTTCTATAAACTTACAACATAAAACGCATACTTTTAGTGCTGAGCTGTGTATCATATCCTTTTAACAAAGCCATAGGCGATTTCTCGTCCAACTACAGTCCCTTACTATAATTGTGCGTAATTGTCTGTAATGACTTTGCTATCGTCGAGACGTAAAGGCAACTTTATAAAAAAGTTATCACACATTTAATTTTATTAAAATTATATACGAATTTATATTTTAGATGACAAATCGTTAGAAAACGTATCCAAACAATATATAATGTTTTTTTTACCTAAGGGACAAAAATAATTTACGTGCAACAATATACTGTGTAGACATATATATATTTTGCAATTTTCTCAAAGTTTTAAACAAGTTTTCTCATACCATTTATATCTCACGGTCGTTTAACGGATGCAGTGAGGATTTTTCCTTCCACACGAACGTGAAAACAACGCTCTAACATCCGTATACCGTGAAACTACGTGTCATAGTACACGGTAAGTCACATTAACATGAAAAATGTCTAGTCGCAAGAATAAGCGAAACTTTCAGGTATGTTAGTAAACAGTCAATGCATTCTTGTACCTATAATTTCATAATTTAATGCCGATGTTCTCCTTTTTACACTTTTTTTTGCCCGTACTATTTTTTTTTTAATCCTAAAGGGGAGCAGATTACGTAAAATTGTGGAATAGATGTGCTACATATTGTTTCTAATGCGTAGAGACACTGGTAAATCGCGGGAAAAGTTGATTGTTTGCTAGGCTCCAACATACTATGTATAACACTAAAGGTTTTGCACCTATATTGGCTGTCGTTTATGTGAAGTACCGTGTCCCTTTTCAACAGACCCAATTAGAACTGAATAGTTATAACACAAAACGTATGTAGTTTGCCTGAAAACTGTTCGCACGTGTCACGATTGAGATACTACAGTTTATTGGAGACTATGTTAAATTTTTTCGCGATTTTCCAGTGTCTCTGCTAATGCGTTTATTTTGTGCCAACATGTAATTATATAATACTGGCTATCTATTGACTGAGTGATGAACTTCATAATGGTTGAATATTGGGATGGTTGTAATACTGAATATTTGACGAGACTCGAGGAGTAGTGAGACAGAAGTGTTCAGAATATGTGACTGTAGGCGAAGGAACGGCAGTACTGCAGAACTGGATCAGCTTACAAGGCCATACTCCGGCATGCGTCTGCGACCGAGAGGCGTGCACCCACTTTCCGGGTCGCGCTACGCTGTCACCTCCCTCGACACGTCACAGCGCGTAGACGACCGCGCGACTCGACTGTCTTGCGCCACGGCTTGAAAGTAAATCGTGGGATACCCATGAAAATCTGCGGCGCGCCTACAAGTCGCGTTACGAAACTACCTCATTGCAAAACTGCGTGCCCTTCGTGAACTTTCAGATTTCGTGTCATTCTGATTTCCCTCGGGACACTACCACCTCTCAGCACAGTTTCACACTGCTTCGTTTATAGCGAGGTGAAGCAGTGACTTTTTATATGCTCGAATCACTATTGTACAAGTTTGAATAGGAACTTGCAAAGATAACAGACTAGGATTTTGTTAGATGTCAAATTTCCTGCATTATAAACAATATAACGTTGGAGCGAAAACTCAGCACCAAATACCAAATTTCAATTCCCTACTTAAAATAATGTACCTCCTACTAGACGAAAGGATTTGTCGTTTGTTTTTAAGTACGTATTGTATCACTGAAGCGAAATACTCAACTCAAAAGGTTTTGTAGTAGGTGAACAGCCTGAAAGATTGTTTAAATGATTATATGCCCCAGAATCAGAGCATCTAATGGATTATGTATCTGAATTTAGTAACCTAAGACATACCCTCGAGTAAAGTTTCGTCTCGTCTTATACGAAAACTAATTTCTTTTTAATTTGTCATAGTGTTTTCGTAACGTCATCATATGTCAATATGTGGCTTCGAGCCCCGTTCAACTTTAAATTTAATGCTGATATTTCAAGACATTTATTTTCATTACCGCAGGGTTAGTGGGCAGAGGTAATATCCCGAATTAAAAATATATTATTATTTTAATATTGAGTGCATTTGAAAAGTCCTAAATGTGCTTTAGCTCTCTACACCCTTATAACCAGACGCTCTGATAAAATCACAAAAAATAAGCTTCACTTTTACAGAAATGTTTATTATGCCCTTGAAAAAATTGATAATTATCGGTATATGTTCCGGCCGCATAAAAAAACAGAGAATGATACAGAATAGACATGAACACTAATTCCTTAGACGAGAGGTCTCATAACAGGGAAATAGAATAAGGTAGTCGATACTTACACTTTTATTGGTGATTTCTGCCATAGTTATCGCTGTTCTCTATATCCTTATTTTCTTCAATTTTTCTTCTTTCCTAATTTCAAGTTTAATCACCTTCGCAGCTATAACAACTATTGCCAGCCGTACGTACGGAACGCGCCGAAAGAAATGTAGCACTACACCGAAAGGTAAATGTGTTTTGGTGCGATTGGCAAGCGTGTCCCGCGTACTCGAAAGACAAGCGCGAGCTGACACAGGCGGCACGGCGGCTGCACGTCGAGGTTGGTGTCGTGTGAGTTGCTTTCACTCTCCAGCTGGTCAGTGTGCCGGGACAGTCCACGTGTGCTTGTAGCCAACGTCCACAGCCCCGACACTGACTCTAATCAAGTGGCAAGGGGTGGGGGAAGGGAGAGGCAAACGGACGTTGGTGAATTTTGTCCTCGGCGCACTTCCGCCACGCGACCAGGTGACGCAGAGGCCTGGATCCAGCCGTCCGCGTCCTAACCTACTTGCATATGTGCGCTTGCTTGTTTGGCTGATCTCGCTACCGACGCTGGCAAAAGACTGCCGCCGCACCGCACCGACGTACTTTCACTAGTCTGGAACGGTTGGAAACTTTATCTTTTAAACGAAAGGGTCCGTTGAAACTCGCGGAAACGTTCGGCAGGTGCGGTAGGGTGCGGCCTGAATCACAAGCATTAAAGCTGCGGTGGTGGGAGGTTCACTACGTGGGCGTTTGTCACCTGTGAAGGAACAGGCAGTATTGAGATTAACGGTTAAAAAATTAAAGATTTTAATTAATCGTTGAAATTTATTTCAGCTTTTAACTGTTAATATCATTGATTAACGATTGCAAGTAACGAATGTTAATTTCTGGATAACTGAACTACAAAGATAACTGGGAAGTGTACGGCAAAATAGCAAACGGTATTTTTTCATGATACACATTTGTTGGCACCAGCGCTACCTACCTGAATCAAGTGAGATGAGTCATTTATTACTGTTATATTTGTTGCCTTGATATTGTACTTCAAGCTATTGTAACATTTCATCATGCCGTCGCAATCACCGAGAATAGCTATTTAAGAAAACAGTCGAACGTGACTGAAATAGTGCAAACTTAAGTTTTGTCATACTTTTATGTGCGCTAGTACGTAAATGCATAAAGGCATCTTTTTCTTCTGCGTCTAATTTAAGATTACGTGTAAAACCTTAGAAATAATGCAATATTTTAAGACCGACTGTAAAAATAATATTTATTTTAAATTAGTCATATTGCTTGCATGGGGTTTCTTTTAAATAAATTTGTAAGTGGAAATTTATTATTTATCTTTCTTTAAATTATATTTTTAATCGGTATTTTTTGCTTTCAACATTTTTTTAGTTAATTTAACTTTTAACTTTAATCAGTTAAATATTTAAGGAAGTTACTTTAAATTTAATAATTTTTTCATTTCCTAAACTTTAGAACAGGTATTAGAAAATCAGTGTGTACTTGAGATATGTATGTAGCTATATGTCGCAATTATCGCACGATATCGTGTGTGATTTTAGCTCTCGAATGCTTTCTCGTTTCAAAATTTGCTCGGAAAACTTTTATCTAAACGGAGGAGAAAAATTCTTTATTTTACAAATTTTTAGAACTATGCAGTCGTATTGAGCAAGTATAAAGGACATATAACAATAAAAAATATGTTTTTTACATAAGAAAATAACTATTTTTCAAAATGAATACGGTACTTCATTGTTTAACACCGCATAACATTATATCTAACAAGAGTGAGTAAGATATTTTTGTCAGCGCTCAACATTGAGTTCTTAAGCACTGCTGAGGGGTGACGTGAGGTGAGTATGGAGCAGCACCAGAATGAAAGGGCGGGGGAAACAGGAGATCCCCGAGAAAACCCGACGACCAACGGCATCGTCCAGCCAGATTCCTATACGCGAAAATCCGGGGGCCGACCCCTTCAGGAATCGAATGGAATGGAAGGCGAATGGTCTAACAATTTGGCCACCGCGGCCCAAATATCTAACAAGACAAAATATTCATGATAAAAAATTAGGTATCAAGATGTTATTGAGGTCCGACGGGTACACGTCGTTTGTCCTAAAATCGTTTATCCTAATTTTAGGACGAACACTTTTAGGACAAACGATTTTAGGACAAATGCTGTTTAGGATAAACGATTTTAGGACAAACAACTTTAGGACAAACGAAATTAGTATAAATGACTTTAGGACAAACGATTTTAGGACAAATGACTTAAGGACTAACAATTTTAGGACAAATGTAGTTTAGGACAAATGACTTTAGGACAAACGAAATTAGGACAAACGATTTTAGGACTAATGAATTTAAAAACTGAAATTTAATTTTAGGATAAACGAAATTAGGACAAACGACTTTAGGACAAACATCTTTTAGGACAAATGACTTTAGGACAAAGGAAATTAGGATAAATGACTTTAGGACAAACGATTTTAGGACAAACGCCGCACCCCCGGTCCGACAACTTGCTTCTACCGACTGCGAAACACGTTCGGTTCCCGGTAGGGCCACTCCCTATTTTTACATGCAGGAAAAGGGGCAGACTTTGCGATAGACAAAGGTTTTTCTCGGAGAACTCGCTGTCCTTGAATTTTGCCGCTGCGTCAACCCCTAACACCACAGCAAAGTTTCATCCACATTGCCTGCACGTGACACTGTAACATTGTAATGTTGTCACAACGCAATGCGTTGTGATTTGCCATGTAAGAGTAGAATACGTGCAGGAAACATGCTAACGTCTAATGCAGGCAATTTTGCAGGCAATGTTACAGTGTACCATTTTATGCACTTCACTACAGCACACTATCAACACTTACCCTGCACATAGCCTACACATCACCATCAATTTGCTTGCATGTCTTTACTAGCACGATTCTGGCACATCGCCAGAAATTGTCTATACATCTTTAGCGCGATGTCGGCACGACACCAGCACAAAGCCTACACGTCACCAGCACATAGCCTGCACGTCTTTAGCACCGTGCCGGCACCACGCTAGCACATAGCTTACACATCGCCAGCACATAGCCTGCACGTCTTTAGCACCATGCCGGCACCACGCTAGCACATAGCTTACACATCGCCAGCACATAGCCTGCACGTCTTTAGCACCGTGCCGGGACCACGCTAGCACATAGCTTACACATCGCCAGCACATTGCCTGCACGTCTTTAGCACC